>JARBWK010000002.1:31081123-31368623 GCA_030556195.1 Anolis apletophallus
TTGGAACCCAACTTAATTTTTTGGAAACTGAAAAGATAGCCATCAAGCAAAATCAGACTCTCTAGTACGCGGCAGAGGGCGTTCGCCGTGGCCGCGGCAACCTTGTGGAACACCCTCCCTGAGGAGATAGGAGTCATCCGGGACCTGATGCCGTTCCGCAGAGCCGTTAAGACCTGGCTATTTAGACAGGCATTTGGCCCATAACCAGTGCCCGTCATCATCAGCACTCTGTTGTGCCACTGCCATCGCATTTCTGCTGTCTTACTGCAGTTTTGCTGGGAATAGGGTTTAATTGGTGGGTTTTAAATTGTTTTACTGTGATTTTATGAGTTTTATCTGCTGTTTTAATTCTGTAAACCGCTCTGGGCTCCAGAGAGAGCGGTATATTAAATTGAACTAATAAATAAATAAATAAACTGTCTTTTGGGTTGCAAAGGTCAACAATGAGCTACACAATAGGTCGAGAGCTCACCCTGACCCGGGCAGGCCTCGAACTCATGACCTTCTGGTCAGTAGAGATCTTATACAGCTGCACCACATTCCCGGTGTTTCAATGAGAACAGTTTCAGTTTCAATGAGAACAGTTCGTTGATCATAAGCAAACTATTTTCTCTAGGCTTTAGCTTCCCAAACTATCTACAATATGATGTTGTTACTTCTCCTACTTATACTTTCTCCTTTTTTCCAAAACTGGGATTCAAGATAGCTTGAGACATGAGGGTTATAATACTAGTTAACATTGTGGAGGGTCTGAAAAATGCAACAGGCTAATATATTGATGGTGGGGTACATGAGTCAACAGATACAGGATCATTTTAACTTCTCTATATGATACTTAGTGTTGCTGACACTTATGCTCAATTTCGAATGAAATAATCCTACAAATTGTAATGTCATGATATATTTATCTAATTTTATTGTGACCAACACTTGCCACACATGATTTTTCTACAAATGAGTAATTTTATATTATTTACTGAGAAATTAAGTGAGATACTAAGGGAGACTACAGTTTATGCTATCCAGTCGTCATGAGTAATTTGATCAGATACATATGTTGTATATCCCGCAAAATAGTTTTATATGAACATTTAAAAAACCATGTCAGTTTTGGCCAAAGGTTACAGAGTAAAGGATGCACAAAATAAACACATATTCTAACCCACACACAAACAATAACACTTTTTCTCATTTTATATCTTAAACAAGTTCTAAGCGGAGCCTATTGCTTGATAGAAATTTGGTTGCAAGTAGAAACTTTCCAGGTTGACGTGCTGGGGCAGGAAAAGGTCAGTCTTTAAAGCACATGCTCTCTTGGGAGGAAAACCTGGAAGGATGCTGTTTGAGCAGCAATTTATACACCGCACAGTAAGTCATTAGATGACAGTCAACATTGCAGGCCTTTGCCACAAGTCTGTGATGATCCTATTTCTGCAGCTGTGAGCAGTTACCATGCAGGAAAATAGTTCAGAAAATGTAACAGGTCAAAAGGGAAAAAACTCAGAATTTTTTTTCCTGAACATTAAAAACATAACATGGCTCATCGGTGTAGTATTGTTGTTTTTCAAAAACAGCCATAAAGCAAAATGGGTTGTGGAAACACAAATATTAGGAAACAACAAAATAGGAAAGGATAAGAATAAAACTTCTTGGAGCTAAAAGTTTAAAGCAAATAATTATATGCTCACGGGGCATTTTTAAACACTTTTCATAGTTAAATACTTTCCAGATATTAGCAAGCATCTGTTACATGTGAAGTAACAGAGGGTCAATGTTTCTAGGGGTGAATACTGTTTTAATTGGAATGATTGTAGATGTGTTGGCATTGTATTTTAAATGCCTTAATGTTTTAATGGGTTGTGGGGTTTACTTTTACGCAGATATTGCCTGCAAGCCGCTCATCTGTTAGGGGGTAAAATGAAATAAATAAGTACATTATATGGATTTTTCTCAACCAAACATTCTAATCTATCAATCACTTACAATTTGTTATCTGACAGTTTCATTCACTAAAATGAAAATAATAATAAGCAACTTTATTTTTAGCCTGCCCTCTCTCCCCAAAAATACTCATGGCAGCTTCCAAAGTACAACCCCTATATCCACAGTGGATATGTGAAACCATAGATATTACTGAACTGAACTGACTTTATTATTTCTGAGTCGCCCTCCACGTTAGTGCTCCGGGCGACTTACATATAGCAATTCAACAATTAAAAATATTAAAAATATTAAAAATTAGATTAAAATATTTAGGGGTTAAATGCAAGGGCCAGGCTCAGGTAGTTGAGTTCCTGGTTCTGCATTAGCCATGGGCTTTCCTAAATAGCCAGGTCTTTAGAGCGGTCAGGAACTGGGGCCGGTCGAGGAGGCTCTCTGGTCCGGTGGCATCGAGTTCAGAGAACGGGGGCCACAATGGAGAACGATCTCCATCTTGTGGCCACCAGGTGGGTCTCTTTCAAGCCCGGTACGTGAAGGAGGTTCTTGATTGCTGGCCGCGGTGTACTTGATTAGGCAAGCATCAGCAAGCTGTCCTTTAAGTATGTTGGGCCCCGGCCCGTAGGGCTTTGAAAGCCAAGGTCAAGGTCTTATGTAAGGCTCTATACTCAACGGGCAGCCAGTGCAGGCGCTGCAGGGATGGTGTAATGTGGCATCTCATCGATGTTCCTGTGAGAAGCCTGGCGGCGCGTTCTGCACAATCTGGATCCTGCGGGTTAGTGACCCACATATAAGGCGTTACAGTAATCCAGCCGTGATGTAACCGTGGCATGGATTACTGTAGCTAGCGCTTCCGTCGGGAGGTAGGGCGCCAGTTGTCTCGCTTGGCGCAGGTGGAAGAAGGCCCTTTTGCTCGTGGAGGCAACCTGGGCCTCCATCGACAATTTGGAGTCCAGGATAACACCAAGGCTCTTTACTGAGGGGGACGGAATCAATGGTTCCCCTTCGAAGGGGGGCAGTGGGAAAGGTGGTTCTGGGCGGCCCGGCCATAAGATCTCCGTCTTTGATGGATTTCTTATTAACACTTTTATTTCTAATGCAACAAATGGCAGAGACACTGAGAAGAGGGTATAGATTGCATAGAAGGCACTAAGTAAATATGTTAAACTGTGTATAAGTGAAATGGGGTATATTGGTTTCATGGATACCGAGACTGTACTGTATTCTAAAATGAAGCTCTACTGAGCTGAAGTTCTTGATCATTCTCCTTGATTATGCAAATGTAATTCATAAGTTAAAAAATTATACAACCATCCTAGCACAGCTTTATATATATATATGTTTTAAACCCTGCCAACAAATCAATAGGCCTTCAAATGATTTAACTTTTGGTGGAATTGCACTATAAATACACAAGATGACTCAGTACCCTATGGGTGCTTTCCTAAGCAAGAGCCATTTGAGAATCCATTTCCTTCAACAAAAACGACAGAAGAATGATATAAATACCTTGGGTGCTTTAAGTTCAAAATATATGCTGAAGTTCTTGAAGTTAAGAAAGTATGAAAGATGACCTGGTTGCCCAAAGCCACTCAATAAGGATATGGGTATAGTTAACTTCTAACCAAAGGCTTTTCTTCATTCACCAATAATATGTTCTGCTAGCTCTTGTTCAAAGTTAACTATACAATAAGTGGAACATCCTGAAGGGTAGGATTGTTGCTGGCTGAACTATTTGGCCAATCAACTATTTTTGCTCCCACTTTCCTCTGACAAGACTGCAAGCTGTGATGCTTTGTTGCTTCTAGCAAACTATTGTAACAGTTGTAGTCACCACATCAGATGAGTCTGGATACTTCTCAATAAGAAAAAATAAGTTATCTGAGACCACGTGTAATGAAAGAGGAAGCCAGTGAAGACTTTTTTGTATCCACCATTTTACTGATGACTTCCTTTCCACAATAAATAAAAGCTTCAGGGGAACAATATTCATTAGGACTTTGGCAGATGGAAAACATGAAACAACTCTTCCTTACTACTTATAGTTCTAATTATACTCAGATTTCCCTGCAATTCTTACGGTTGCTGAGTGCCATCAACTCAATTTTTTCTTATGGAGACCTCAAAAGTGAGAGACCTCCAAGTTACCCTATCATCAACAGCTCTGCCTTGGTCTTGGTAAGTTAAGGCTGTGGCTTTCTTGACCAAGTTGCTAAAGAATACTTAAAACATGTTTTACTCCCAAACTGTAGTCTCCCGCTCTTTTGGACTTCCAGAAGCTTTGGCCAAAGATACGGGATTCTGGGAGCTTGAATTCTAAGCACACTGAAGACCAGAACTTGGGAAACACTGGTTTAAAAGATAAACTAGTCACTTAGAATTATGTAATAGAAAAGTTTTGTGCAAATGTAAAAAAACATGCAAACTAATTATCTCACCAAGCTGCCAGGTTATTCCCCTAATAAAACCATCATTACTCTTTATATTAATACTAGGTTTATTTCAAGGGGAAAAGAGAAAATGTACAGTTCCTTCACTAAACACAGTATAAATAAAGTGTTTTGAAACATTCTATTCTTTAAATGAGTTCTGAGTCTCTGGGGGTAGCAATGAATTAGCTCAAAGACAATAAAAACTGTGATAAACCCGAGGGTAGAAGGAAATTTTAAAAAACAGGAAAGGGGCTTTAACATGAAGACTACAGCAAACAGTGTGAAACCTGGTAAGGAAGTGAGAGATAAGTTTTTTAAAAGTGGGGTGAAAGAAGAAAAGTAATCTTCCATGAAATACATGGCTATTGATGCACACCATTAAACCAAAATTGAATGGTAAATGCAAAAATAAATGAGATAAAAATGTGAAGTTAGACAAAAAAACTAGAAAGAAAATATAAAAGAACAAAGATCCAAATAAAATGGAAGGGAGATAACCCAGTGTAGTGTTTATAAAATCTTAAGAGTTTTTTCCTCCTGTATCAAGGAACAGATTTTGATGGATGGTTTTGACACAAAGTGCTTACAGGTTGAACTTTATGGTAGATAATCATGGAATCATAGAAACGGAGTTGGAAGAAACCACAAGGACTATCCAGTCCAAACAAACAAACATGGATAAGGGTAAAAAGCAAAATAAATTCTCTTATTGTTGTCCACTGCTAAATGAAGAATCACAAGCAAGTACGAAGAAGGCTTATTACTGTATGTAATAATTTGGCAATTCTAAAGAAATCTCCTTCAACTGGTCTTTGTAAATATGATATGTACAAGCAAGCTCCTATGCACATTCTTTTCCTCATGTCAGTGAGGTATTGTCTAGGGAAGCTGTATGTGTATTTTTGCAGTATATTTTACTTATTTGCCAACTTGATGCAGTGTCCTAAAACCAAAAATATCATATGTCATCATGGGATACTGTCATCAGTAATGGACTGGATGAGAGCCAACAAGCTGAAATTAAATCCAGACAAAATAGAGGTACTCCTGATCAATTGTAAGGTGGATCAGAGTGTGGGATTACAGCCTGCGTTGGATGGGGTCACACTCCCTTGAAGACACAGATCTGCAGTCTGGGATGATCCTGGATTCATCGCCGACCTGAACCCCAGGTGTCAGCGGTGACCAGGAGTGTCTTTGCACAGTAAAAACCTGTGCACCAGCTGCGCCTGCACCTTGAAATGCCTGACTTGCCCATGGTAGTCCTCGCCTTAGTCACATCCTATTTGGGCTTCCTTTGAAGATAGTTCAGAAGCTTCAACTGGTTCAGGGGTTGGCAGCCAGGTTACTACCTGGGGCGCCGTATTGGGAGAGAACCACTCCCATGTTATGGCAGCTCCACTGGTTGCCGGTCTGCTTCCCGGCTAAATACAAAGTGCTGCTCATTACCTATAAAACCCTAAACAGTTCAGGCCCAGGCTATTTGTCTAATTGCACCTCCCTATATAGGCCATCTCATGCACTACAGTCAGAAGGAGGAGGCCCTGCTCTCCACCCAAATCACAAGCATAGTTGGTGGGAATGACAGAGGGGACCTTCTCCATGATCACTTCATGTCTCTGGAATTTCCTCCCCAAAGAAATAAAAATAGTCTTCAACCTCCTCACCTTCAAAAAAAACTCTTGAAAATGTACCTATGCACTTTAGTGTATGGAGAGGAGTACTAGGACACTTTTTAAAATTAATTCCATCAGCACGTTGGCCAATTTATTTGTATCCAGTTGCTGCTACGGTGCTATTTAAAGAACAACCACAATTGCCATTTTCTATGTATTTCAATCACTTTGTTGAGTACATGTCTTAATGTTAATTATGTTATTAGTATAATTATGTTTTTTATATTTTGTATTGTTTTTCATTTTGATGTTAATTCTTTTTGTTATAAGTTTACTGTTATTCTGTGTGTGTGTGTGTGTGTGTGTGTATTTCTGAGATGTTTGTATTTGTTTCAGGGCATTGAATGTTAGCTTTTTTCTATGTGTAAACCGCGCTGAGTCCCCTCGGGGAGATAAGGTGGTCTATAAATAAAGTATTATTATTATTAAGGAGAAAGGGAAGGCAAAGTTCAGCACTTCAGAGAGCAAACCTAGTAAGTGATCATTATTAAGGCTAGAGTTGGCTTCCTTCATATCCCCACACTTGCATTTTTTCTACCATTTGTGTTAAGGGCCAACAGTAACACACAAATTCCATTTCATATATCACCTTGCTTATGTTTACATACTGTAAACAAACCAAAAAATTTTCACATGCAAAATCATAGCTCTGAACACACGAAAACCAAAGTTGTCATGCCAAGAAAGAGGACAAACAGGTCATAGACATATTGCAGAATGTTATGTACATAGACATGCATCAAATGCATATACACAAATAATGCCTTAAAATTCATTTCAGGCTTGACTTTCTATAGTGTTCTAAGCAGCTGCTTGCATATGTGTAACTTGTTGTCCAGAATGACAGCTGTATTTTCGCCTGTTTTGACATTGAGTCTGATTTGGGTGAATAGCTCATATCCATTAAAGTGCTTTTACAACACTGAATGACTGCCAGAATACTTCCTGATCAATTTTAAAAGCCAGCTAGCTGTCATCATCTAATCGCAACAGCAGAAAACAAATCTCAGGGGAATAAAACAAGATTTTTAAGCAGTTTTAAAAGCATGATATTAATTTTGAAACCTTCAAGCTATTTAAATAAGAATCCAAGGCTACTCCAGCCATATCTACATTTTTAAAAAGCAATGCTTTCAGCTTTTTGAAAAACCAAAATACTTGTTAATATGCAAGCATAAAACACTTCTACCATTCAACATTTTAACAGGGGGTTTAAACTCTAGCCATTTCCAGAAAGCATTACTGTGCTCATGATTAAACTCAGTTCCATAAAGCCCTAGACTGAAGAAAGCCCCCCAACTATGCATAACACATAACAGGTATAGTCAGAGTGCATCTCCCATATTTTCTTCCTGTGTAATTGCAGTATAGGTGCTTTTGAATATGCTTTTAGTGTTTTTAAATTGCTTTGGCTCTTTTAAGTTGTTGTACACTATGAGACCCTTGGATATACGATGGGACAATATTCAAATAAATAAATGCAATGATTCTACCCCCTTACCATTTTCCCAATTTCTACAATATAGAACCAAAGATGAAGAATGGGAAGTAGGAAACATCAATGCAATGATATATTACATATTTGAAAAGTGTTAGCAAGAGGATACAAGTTGGAGGTGCTCATATATTTACCCCAATGCAGGCATGTAGCCAGGGGGGGCCTAAGGGGGCTTCAGCCCCCCCGAAATTCTCAGGGTGGTCCACGAAAAGGCCTTACTGGTACATTATTTTAACTGTTATGTTTATTCATATCATGATCTGATCACCATGCTCATTATATCCCACATTCATGGGGTTATTGGGATAACAATACAAAAGGTTTGCTAGGGTAGACCCTCTTCCACCCAGTCTCAGCCCCCCCCCCGAAACAAACTCAGCCCCCGAAACAAAATCCTGGCTACGGCCCTGCCCCAATGTATAGGTTGTGTGATATAGTATGACTCCCTTATCTCAATATCCATGCTTACACTTACCCACACTCCAAAAACTATTCCCAGGGAAATGTTTATGGGTTTCCCTAAGTCCTCCAGTGCTATTCTTTTGTATGCTTTGAGTTCACAGTTTGGTAATACACAGATCTGCGCTTAAATGGCCATGTTTTGCAATGAAAAGGAGTGCATTAGCACAGCTAAAATGTGTGTGTCAGCTGCACATATTCCTTGAAGCACACTACATTCAATTTGGATTACTCCAGCCAGCATGGTGTAATAATTTGAGTATTTGGCTATGGCCCAATAAATCGGATTTGAATCCCAGCTTAGATAGAAACCCACTGGGAGACCTTGAGCAAGTCACATACTATCCACCTCAAAAGAGGACAAAGACAATCAGCAGCACCACCACCACCATCACCACCTTTATTTATACTCCACCCCATCTCCCCATGGGGCTAGAGGCAGCTCACAACATAAATAAAGCAGTAACATAAATAAAATAAACAAATAATAACATATCAAGCAATATAAATAACGCTCTATAGGTCTTGGATCACATCTCCCTGTATCAACCAGTATGAATCTGTTGCTTACATTTACTCCAGTAATGACAGCAAGGTGAGAAAGGCTATGGGTAGAATGGAAACAAGGGATGGGAAAGTCATGGTGCAGTGGTTGCAGGAAGAGAAGGATGTCATCCCCAAACTGGTTACCTTTCCAACATATGACTCTCAAGGAGTGTTCAGAGCTAATGTGGTCTGAGACAGACAGCTTGGACAACTGCCTGTTCCATGGCACAAGTGACTGACAATACCCCCTCCCTTCTCCGAAGGCACTCTGTGAAGAAATGAGCAAGTCAGAGACATCATTCTACTTCTCCTCCATGCATAAGTCCAGAGGATGTGCAGTTACTTACCAGTAATACATACAACTTGCACCCATAGAATTCCAACCTACATTTCTAAACTGACTCCTACAAACACCAAGCTTTTCTGAAGGAGACTGGTCTTTCATTTAAGAAGGCCACCATTTTACTGCTTTGTAGTTTTATTAGCTTTTCTTTAAAAGTGGCTTTTTATTGTGCTTTTCATTTTACTGCACATCACCTTCAGTGTTCATTGAGTGAAGAGACAACTGAGAAATACATTAAAATAATTAAACAAAGCCCTTTGTATGAACTATTAACATGGTCTTCTGTCTTCTGTGACCCAGTATCACTGGACTATTTTTGCACTTTTCTTCTTACTGACATAAACAGATAGCTAATATTTTTGCATGGAGAAAACAAAAATAAAAGTGAATAAAGATTGGCTGCAATCCAAGGAGCCCCTGTAGACATGCAAAAGTACTTTCAAGGGCTCAGTAGGATATTTGTCTTTTATTTGGTTTGACAGCCCCCTTCCTCACCACCTCCCTCCTGTGTAACATCACTAACTGCTGTTGAAACTCATTCATGGGTGGATGGATTAGCCTATCATTTTCTAGATTGTAGTCTGTATCCTTTCTTCTAAATTTTCTAGGTTTGGGGATTTGAATAAGAAGAAGTATCTGATCTCTTTTCCCGGAGCAACATATTCTGTTAGGATCTCCAAGCTGGTTATTATCAAGATACTGCTTATAGCCCCCCAAATGAGAAGTTAATCACACTGAAATGTGTACCTGTCATTTCTAAATTCACTTTCCCAAAACAGAATTTAAAACTACAGACAGGCCACTGCTCACAAAAGGAATTTGGTTTATTACATTTATTGTACTCCAGATAAATATTGATTTCAATCTTGGAATTGAGCTTGCATCAGTTACATTGAACATCAGAGTCCTGATACAACTTACCTAATCATTCCTAGGATATGCACAGCATAACAATTGCCAGCACCCACACAACTAAGTAAGATAAAGGGGTGTTCCTTTATTTGAACTTTTAAAGGCTATGTTTATTTTTGGTGGGATAGTATAATGGGGGGAAAAGATGCAGTGGTTAAGTGTAAGTCAATCCTCCCAAAAAACTGCAACCATAACTACACCTCTGTTCTAGAGTGTTGTGTATATTTTAATACGCAGCTACTGAGTTAAAAGCACCCCTAATGACAACAACATGATGAGGGGAGGTTTCTCTTCCACATTATCTATCTATTCAAACACCAAATTATTTGGCAACTGTGATAAGGCAGCAAGAGTACAATGACTTTCCTTTAATCACTCATTAAAATGCTGATTGCCTGTGGAGTGAGACGTGCAGTCATGGTCAAACACCAAGTCCTATTGTGTGGTAACAGCTTGGGCTGTCCTTGGGCTGGGTGGGGTTGTATTACTGGCAAAGTAAACAAACAGTCTAATGCTGGAAGATACAAACGCTTAGGCTCAATGAAGCCGCTAAGTAACTTTTAATTTCACAGCCGCAGAGAAGCTAATACTGCAGAGCACAAAAGGTCAGAGATAAAGAGACCTACCAGGTGCTGGAATAAACATTCATAGTTTATAGGAGAGCGGTACTCGGCAGACATGAAATTATTTATTCTAATGTACAAGCCAAGAGTGAAATTAATTTCACACGGCTGTACGGAAAAAGACCATAGGGACACCTCCAACATCAGTAATGCTTCTGCCTCTATGTATCTAACATAATATACAGTCCGCTGTGCTTAGATTAATATAGTCATTTATAGCAGAATTTCTAAACAAAGACGATAAACTGACCTATAGATCATTATACACTTCAAGGACTTGAAGGCACCAGATCTAGCCCAGTCCCAACACTTATTTTTTCCTAGTTTGGATTGTGGCAATACCTCTTGTAAAAGGATGAGTTTCTTTCTCAGAAAAAAACCTGTGCAAATCCCAGCCCTTTACTCCCAGTTATTTACTCACCCTTCCAAGATCTCTCAATGCATTCTTAAGGAACTTATCTGCAAATACATACACATGTAGTGTATATTGCAATGTATATCAAACTCAGTATAAATTGGGTTGCTGTGAGTTTTCCAGGCTGTATGGCCATGTTCCGGAAGCATTCTCTCCTGATGTTTCATCTATGGCAGGCATCCTCAGAGGTTTGTGAGGTTTGTTGGAAATAAGGCCAGTGGGGTTTATATATCGGTGGAATATCCAGGTTGAGAGAAAGAACTCTTGTCTGCTTTAGGCATGTGTGAATGTTGCAATTGATTACCTTGATTAGCATGAAATAGCCTTGCAGCTTCAAGGAGTATAAAGTACATGTGCAATATTTAGCACAGTAATAGACGGCACAAATGGGCATACTCTAGTACCTCCAATTGACATTTTATGCCCTCATACCCAACATTAATATATTCAAACTCATTCTGTGCTCCAAATACTGTAAAAACAGCAAATCCAGGGGTCTGCACTGCAAAAATACAAATATGGCTAGTAATTAACAAAACCTCATGGTTTTGTTAACTACTGTAATCCAACAATATTATATTTGAATTGAATTTTACCTTTGTATATTTTATTTGGCATATAAGGGCCTTTATAAGGGCCTATCTGTTGTAAGAGGGGGGAAAGAAATTTATATTTAATTACAGAGAATATAAGCTTAATAGTTATCTCCAGTATTTTCAATTAGCCAACTCCACATTTTTCCAACAAACTTTCACTGTGCATACTCATTAATGGAAAAATATGTTTCTTCTAGCTGCAGCTTGCTCACATTTAAGGAAATAGATTCTGAATATAAAGTTAACATGGTATAAGTGAAAACCTCTTAAACACCGAGCATTTTTCATCAGTAAATTCATTCCTTTAAAAGGCAGCGTCCGTCATCAGATACACATTTATGACAGTTTCATCACATGAATGAGTAAGAGAAATGAGTGGGTTGGCTTCACTCTAGATCAACAGATTTATCCACTAAGACAACAAATATGATGCAGTGTGTAAATGCACTATGCTTTTATCACATTCAGAGTAATCAGTTAAGAGGTTTTCATATACAGCACTATACATGGGATGATCTGAATGCATTACTGTTAACAATATACTCTCTTCAGTTATTTATAGCTTATGAAGAATGAATGCTTAGAAAACTTCAATTAAAAAAGAGTTTGGTGCTCCATCAAGTACTTCTGCCTAGATAATGTATTCAAAAACCAGCCATACTCAACAAATCACATACTATATGTCATCGACTTTAACTGACCTTTGCAGATAAGCATCACCACCACTGTCATCCTTTGCTTGATCCAAATTGTAGATTGCAAAACACTGAAATAATATAGACTACTGTTTCACACTATGTACAGAATATAATACAATTCAGTAACAAGGGGATCCGCTATTTTGGATCTGATCCTAACCAATACTGAGGATCTGGTCAATGGAGTGGAAGTGGTGGGATCCTTAGGTGCGAGTGACCATGGGCTCCTGGAGTTTGAGATACAAATGAAGGGTGAAACTAAGAAAAGTCAAACATGCATTCTACACTTTAGAAGAGCTGACTTCAGGTAATTTAAGGAAATACTGAGTGTGATTCAATGGACAGGAAGACTTAAAAGGGGGGAATTAATGATGGGTGAGGGTTTCTTAAAAGTGAGATAGTTGTAAGAAATACAAAAGGAAAAAAATATAAATGTAAAACAACCAGAATGGATGTCCAAAGAACTTTTAGCTGAGCTAAGATCGAAAAGAGACATGCACAAGAAATGGAAAAAGGGGAGAATCACCAAAGAGGAGCAAACAAGTACCATCCAGTCAGCCTGACATCAATACCAGATCATTAAGGAGGTAGTCTGCAATCACTTGAAAAGGAATGCTATAATTACTAAAAGTCAACATAGATTTCTCAAAAATAAGTCATGCCGGACTAATCTTATCTTTTTTTCCGAAAGAGTTACAAGTTCGGTAGATGTAAGGAATGCTGTGGATGTAGCATATCTCAGTGTTTCCCAACCTTTTTTGAGCCGCGGCACATTTTTTACATTTACAAAATTATGGGGCACACCATCAACCAAAATGACACTCTAACACAGTAATACATATAGTTAATATGTTTTTTAATGTATTTGTACACTCAGTGTGAAAACTGGGCCTGTTTCGATGAACACAACATAGATATCATGGCAGGAATGGCAGAAAGACACAAACTTCCCACACAGAACTCCCATAACCAAGAGAAAATGCTATAAGAGTTTGGTGGGCATTGACCTTGAGTTTTGGAGTTGTAGTTTACCTATATCCAGAGAGCACTGTGGATTCAAACAATGTTGGATCAGGACCAAACTTGGCATGAATACTCAATATGCCCAAATGTGAGCACAGATGGAGTTTGGGAAAAATAGACTTTGACATTTGGGAGTTACAGTTTCTGGGATTTATAATTAACACACAATCAAAGAGCATCCTGAACTCTTGAAACAATGGAATTGAACCAAACTTGAATTCTCATTATCAACAGAAAGTACTGAAAGGGTTTGTTTGGGAATTGACCTTGAATTTGGAAGTTGTAGTTCACCCACACCCAGAGAGCACTGTGGACTGAAATAATGATGGATCTGGACCACACTTGAAATGGATACTCAATATGCCCAAATATGAATGCAGATGGAGTTCAGGGGAAATAGACCTTGCCATTTGGGAGTTGTAGTTGCTGGGATTTATAGTTCCCCTACAATCAAAGAGCATTCTGAACCCCACCAATGATAGAACTGGGCCAAACTTCCTACACAGAACCCCCCAGGTGGCTCCCTTCCTGAATGGCTCTCTCCCTCTTCCACACCAGAAGGAAAGTCACTCACTCAGTCCGCGGTTGCCTTCCTTCCTTCCTTCTTTCCTGCGGTTCGAAAGAAGAAGCTGGTGGGCCTGCCTCGGACTGCGCTCCTCACTTCCGCTTCCCTTCCCCACCCTCCCTCGATTGGAGGCTGGATGGGGAAACGGCCAAAGGAGGCAGCGCCCCGGCCCCTTCTTCTTCGCCGCCACTGTCGCCCGGCCCTTCCTCCTCCTCCTCCTCCCCCAAGCAGCAGCAGCAGGAGTTCGGCAGGAGGGGAAAGAAAGGGGGGGAAGAGAGGTTTTCCTGCGGCACACCAGGTGATCGCTCACGGCACACTAGTGTGCCACGGAACAGTGGTTGGGAAACACTGGCATATCTTGATTTCAGTAAGGCCTTCGACAGAGTTCCCCATGACCTTCTTGCAAGCACACTAGTTAAATGTAGATTAGGCAATATTACTATTAGGTGGATCTGTAATTGGTTAAGTGACCATACCCACTAATGGTTCCACTTCATCCTGGAAAGAAGTGACTAATAGAGTGCCACAGGGTTCGGGCCTGGGCCCAGTACTGTTCAACATCTTTATTAATGGCTTGGATGCAGATTAAGAGGGCATCAACTTTGCAGATGACACCAAATTAGAAGAGACAACTAATACTCCGGAGGACACGATCAAAATTCAAAATGACCTCAACAGATCAGAGAGCTGGACCAAAACTAACAAAATGAATTTCAACAAGGACAAATGTAAGATACTACACTTAGGCAGAAAAAAATGAAATGCAAAGATACAGAATGGGTGACAACAGTCAATGTGAAAAAGATATTGGAGTCTTCATGGACAACAAGTTGAACATGAACCAACAGTGTGATACAGCAGCTAAAAAGCCAATAGGATTTTGGGCTGCATCAGAAGGAGTATAGTGTCTAGATCGAGGGAAGTCATGGTGCCTTTGTATTCTGCTTTGGTTAGACTTCACCTAGAATACTGTGTCCACTTTTGGACACCACAGTTTAAAAGAGATATTGACAAGCTGGAAGGTGTCCAAAGGAGGGCAACTACAATGATCAAAGGTCTGAAGACCATGCCCTATGAGCTTTGTTTTAAAGAGCAGGGTATGTTTAGCCTGAAAAAGAGAAGGCTGAGAGGAGACATGATGGCTTTCACTATAAATATGTGAAAGGGTGGCATAAGGAAGAGGAAGAAGGCTTGTTTTCTGCTGCCATTGAAACTAGGACTCAGAGCAATGGGCTCAAATTATAGGAAAGGAGATTCTACCTGAACATTAGGAAGAACTTCCTGACTGTACAAGTTGTTCAACCATAGCACCCTCTGCTTCGAGTGTGGTGGAAGCTCCTTCCTTGGAAACTTTTAAACAGAGGCTGGATGGCAATCTGTCAGGGACTTTGTGATTTCCTACATGGCAGGGTTGGACTAGACAGCCCATATGGTCTCTTTCAACTCTATGACTATGATTCTATGAAAACACAAAAATGTCACATATAGTGTAGTCAGACATAGTACAGTGGAACTGCTCCCTGAGAAAGGTTAGCCCTTTTTTTGCGGCAGAAGTGTCTGATTGTTCATGAAGCTAACACAAAAACATCAACTTTATGTGTTATATATTTATCAATATACATGGAAGATAAATTTTCTCATAATCAGATTTCTAATTAGCATTTTCAATAAAATTATCTCCTTGTGAGAACTATGTAGTTTTAGAGCTATGCACATTGTATCTTAACAAGCACTAGCTATGGTGCTTAAAGTTTCTTTCAAAGAGGAAACAAGTACATTGAATTTAAACCAAGATGACTATCTTTCTTGAAACATTTAATTTCCACTGCCTCGGGAGTCCAACCACCCATGTGATGCAGCATTCAAAAACAAACTTTTCACTTGCTTATTTTCTAAAAGCTTGCCAAGTTATCTGGTAGCACCTTTGAGACTAAGAGAAGGAAGATGGTAGCATAAACCTTTGTTGACTTAAGTCTACTTCATCAGATACATGCAGTAAAGTATCTAATAACAGACTGCTACAGCTATGAATGAGCAGTTTGTGTATGTGTGAAAAGCAATACAAATGCAAAACTTGTGAATATGGTGATGAAGTGATCAGTTCAGTTTTAATTATGGTTATTGGGAGATAAAGCCAGGAAGAAATATATTCCTATAGTCAAGCTTAGTAGATAACCATATGAATGATTGAGGGAGCTACTGGAATGTAGTGTGTTGCTGGCTGGGAATTAGAAAGGAGACATGACAAACTGAGCATCAGATTCTCATGAGACTGGTATGTTAACTAATGTCATAATATGGGTAAGTGTGCCAGGAAACCACTGTCTATGTGCAACTCACTGTCGATTGGATATATTCCAGTTTTGCTGTTTCTTTGTCCAATCTTCCTGTGTAATTTGTTTTGTCAAGGATTACTATTCTGAGGTCTGGTGGAATGTTCAGGAAATTGTAAATTTGTGGATATGGTGATGATTTAACCATCTTCCTTCCTTCTTTTTTCCCACATTAAAAGTCACCTCATCATCATACCCACAAGTTTTGTATTTCTTCTGCAATTCATAGATACAACTTGCTCAATCATCACTCTAAAGGTCTTTTCCTAGGCACTTTCTTTTATGCATCTGATGAAGTAGACTAAAGTCTACAAAAGTTTATTAAACCAATTTTCTTCTCTCCATTAGTCTCAAAGGTGCTGTAAGAGTTCTATGTACACTGATCCAGACTAACACAGCTATGTCTTCAATCTTTAAAACATGTACTGTAGAAGTGTGAAATACAAAACACTGGGGAAAAACAAGGTATAAAATGCAGAAGAATTTCATAAATGCGATTCAACTACCAAGAAAGCCTGGTAGCCCAATCAGTCACCACAAGAAAAGAAATGAATGTGAAAAAAATTCTACAAAATAAACAAGAATTATGGCAATGAGGTAATCAAAAGCAAGTTCCATAAGCAATGCCTGTCCAGTACGACCAAACTGTACAATAAAAACCTGTCAATTTCTCCCTGTTGCTATCATTATTTCCACAATAGAAGATGATTAGAAACTCATCTAGGGGTTGGAAGAAACATTTTATATGCTAAAATAGATTTGAGATTGAAAGTGGAATTGTGCTGTTCACTGTTTCTGGTTTTGAACCAAATCAAAGAGATCTCGCCATCTCTCCTAAAAGTTTTACAACCTGGGCACACATATATTCAAACACTTAACTACTTGTGTAAACTACTTGTTTCAAACTACTACTCAAAGAAGTACACAGCACTTTTCACAGAACTGCACAAAGTTGTTCTGAGTTTTCCTGCCCCTCCTTCCCACTGATATACCTGTAAAAAGTCTCTGGGGATCCAGAAATGGGGAAACTACAGAGCAAAGAAATCAGACAAACCAGACAAAAGCATCTTGCTACATCAAAATTATGAAATATCAAGTATTCTGGATGTTGTCTGTTCCTTTTCAGACTCAAGTTGAGGAAAACAGTTTCAATCAATTAAAATCTAAAAATCAGCCTGATTGTCATATCTTGTTTTATGGTGCTGGAAAAGACTATAAGGATCATCTACTACAAACTTCTACTGTTCAGGAATACACTCCCAAATGAGATATCCATACAACTTCTTTTTAAAGACTGCCAAAGTATGTCAATCACACTCTCAAACTGCTACTCTTATCAGGATGTCCTTAGAATTACAGAATATCTTAAAGAGATGGAAGGAGCCAAAGGGATATCTACGTAGTTAAACCCATGACTTACACATCAAACATCCCTGACAGGTACACTATCCAACCTTTCTTTGCAGACCTTCAAATGAGATCCTGCCACTGTTGAACAGTTCTTAACAGTAAAAACACTTCTTCCTACTGTTTAGACTCTCTTATTATTGTTGTTTATAATCTGTACCCACTGATTTGTGTTATGGGAGAAAACAAGCCAGCTACATCAGATATTTAATAATGGTGAACTCCCAAGTCCAGATCTTTTGCTCATTCAACAGTCAGAACTTGAGGGGAGGGGAGGGGGTTCAGTCCAACATCTAGTGGACAATGATTACCTTCCACTGTCTTAAGATCTGTTCTCTTCCACATTATTCATGGATGGATTTGAACAAAGACCAGAATCCCTTGAGTGCCATACCTAAATTTGGGAAATGCTTGCAGCATTGAACTTTATAGCATACTTCTCTTGTTGCTTGCTGCCAGCTTGGTGATCTTTATTCCAACAATGCTGGGCAATTAATGTTTCTATCGGAAGAACTGTTTTTCTAATTTTCCAAGCTTGCTTCTACTTTATTATGTTTTACTATATGGGAACTCATAGCCTCTATAACACAATCATTGTGATATGAAAGTTTTAAAAAGATATATTGAAAGAGTCATGCATTAGATGAACATATAACTATTATTTATTTGTTTGCTTTAATTTTTATCCTGCCTTTCTTCCATATAAGGACTCAAAGCAGCTAACAATGAAAGTAACATTTTTTATCAAATAATACTTTAAAATATTGTCCACTTCCTAAAACACACCTATTTTTCATACTGTTTACACATGTCTATTTATTCCCTAAGCACCATAGATTATTAGAGCATTCAAGATCAAGCATATTGAAACATGGAAGCTTTGAACGATCTGTTGGCACCATCTTAGAGCCCTTTAGATTACTTTTGTATGTCTTGGGCCAAATAATTGCATATTATAAGCAGTATTGCTCAGCACGTTGTCAGGCAGTTCACATTGATTTGTAGGGTCATATTGATTTTTTAATAATACATCTGCCAAGTCAGACTTTCTAAACAAGGGAGAGAAGAACTTTGCTTTAGAACCTGTCTGACAGACAGGGATAGGGGATATGTAAGAAAACTTCTCCAAAATTTGCAACTATCTGTACCTCAAGCATGTTACACATAGAAGGAAAAGGAAAAAAGATTTTAAAAAATACAAACACCAAGTAGTTGCCATTTTTTTCATGTACAGCCTTTAGGCTCTGCATTAGCCTGAACTGCAAAACTATGCCATTTGTTCATGGAAGGGATATATAGACAAATATATATATTGCTTGTGGGACTCTATCACCAACTTAAGCATTTGGCTGTTAAAGTAGGCCTTATATGTGTTAAATGTCTTGGTTATAAGTACAATGAAGTAGGATTGCACATATACAAAAAGCAGCATTGGTTAAAGCACTTTTCTTGGAGATAATATTGTCCAGTCTCCTGAATTAGAAAAAAATTAACAGACATTTCAGCACACTGCATCTATTTTTACATTTTCTTACAATTGAGTTAATCAAATAGTAACAGTAATGAAATCCTTAAAGCAGTGCGTTTGCTGATGAGAACACTGTGACTACCTGCTCAGTAACATCTCACCACAGCTGCTTCGAGCCAGTTAAAGCCAATTACCAGCTGTGAAGATTTCTGGAATGTAGAAACTCATCATGACAATCTAAGCAGCACTGTGTATGATCCAGCTGGGATCCAATAGGGTGGATGTTGAATTTGCACTGCTTTCATGAATAGTATGGTTAATCCTTTTAGAATCTTATTTGCACTGTATGAAATTATGTATTATTTGTGAATTTTGTGTTATTTCCTTGCATAGCTTGTATCACTTCAGAGGAAGACTTTAGCCCATATACTTTATGAATCATATTTTATTCTTCATTGGCTTCCATCAAACAGATTTTAATGAACTGTTGGGTACAAGAGGGTTAAGCAAAAGGAGGCTCTCCATAAGTTATTGGACTGCAAGTCCCATCACCCTTAGCCAGCAGAGTTAATTCTGAGGAGTGGTGATATTAGTGGTCAAATCACATCTTAAAGTGTATACTTTGAATTTTAAATTGTATTTTTCTTTTTAACTTTCTTGTGAATTCTCTCCAGGAGCAGTTATGGGAGAAAGTTAGGATATGAGTCAATTCTATAAATAACAATAAAATATTAACCCACCAATAGCCTTACCTTTTTATAGTGGTGAGGCAAAAAGCTATACTGGTGATAGCAGTAGGGTCTTCTAGGTACCAGACTAAATGTGCCAAACAACTACTGGGCAACAGCATTAGCGGAGGGTGACTCTGGCAGAGGATATCATCAGAGGCACCACAGCAAGCATTTATTAGTGATTCTTTTAGCACAAAAATCCTAGGAAAAGAAGTCTACTGAGATACTAAAGAGAAGAGTGCATTTCAGAAGAACTATATTGAGACCAAGGTCTGAAAAGAAATAATGATCTCTTGAGTTAGAGAAATAACAAAAAGGGAGGAAATGGAGAATGGGGCATTGGTATTTTGCACAGATCGCAGAAGACATGGACATGACATTTTCAAGATCTAGGTCAGTGGTTCTCAAGCTGTGGGTCCCCAGATGTTTTGGCCTTCAACTCCCAGTAATCCTAACAGCTGCTAAACTGGCAAGGATTTCTGGGAATTGTAGGCCAAGACACCCACAATTTGAGAACCACTGATCTAGGTGGACATGGACTATTGGGCTAACAAATATCTTAATACAGTGGCTGGGATATGTGAGATATGTAAAATTTAAATAGGTATGAAAGATAAATTTAAAGATTGGTCTCCACTAGTTTGAAGTGATTGTAACATGTTGCCATCGTGAAATATATTGCTTTAAAATTGAGTCCATCTACAGTTGTTGATTCTGAGTTAAACATAATAGCCACAGGGGTTCCAAATACAATGGTGTGTTTTCCTCAATGGTCTAATTTAGAAGAGTTCAATTTATAAAAAGGCATAATCACTTAATGAATTCAGCATCTGGCAATGAGTGAAGAACTGTATTGCCTTATAGCCCAACTGATGTTCCACACTGCAATGACAAATATTTCCCCCCGATTAATATTTCAATAAGAACCTACCGAACATTACACTTCCTAATAAATATTCAAGAATGTACTTATCCTTCAGTATTCAAGTTTTGTAATTTTGCAATTTTGAAAAAACATTACAGAAATATATATTTCAGAAAACATGCATACAAAAATGCATACTTTGGGAGCACAATATGTATATCTGTAGAAAAATGCACACACACACACACACATATATATATATATACAGTATGTATATATATAGTGTATATATATATATACAGTATATATACAGTATATATATATATATATATATATATATATATGTCAGGAGCGACTTGAGAAACTGCAAGGTGTGAGAGATTTGGCAGTCTGCAAGGACATTGCCTAAAGGATGCTCAGATGTTTGACCATCCTGTGGGAGACTTCTCTCATGTCCCCGCATGGGAATCTGGACCTGACAGACAGGAGCTCACCCCAATCCCCAGATTTGAACTGCCGTTGTTTCGGACAGCGATCCTGCCAGCACAAGGGTTTAACACATTGTGAAAATGGATACAAAAAGTCAAATTTTAAGGGGTATTTGTGTCAGTTCCTTAAATCCTGCAAACTGGTGTAGAAATGCAATACAAGCTGCATAAAAAATAAAAAAAGAGCATCCAAGGAATCACTTTTGACAGATTTGTCCATCTGCATAGTATTGATAAATATTGTGGTTGATGGTTGAAAAACTCGCATGATGATGCTATTGCCAAT
The DNA here is from genome assembly GCA_030556195.1 of Anolis apletophallus. Lineage (NCBI taxonomy): Eukaryota > Metazoa > Chordata > Lepidosauria > Squamata > Anolidae > Anolis > Anolis apletophallus. Next base: position 31,102,426 of record JARBWK010000002.1, read on the forward strand.
GAAAACCGTAGCGTATAGACCAGTTCTCACACCAAACCAAATGGGGAAGGACTACAAATGTACCTTATGGATATCCATTCAGACTAGCACTTAGCAAAGTCACATTGTTCCTAGAGAAAAACTTTGGCCCAAGGTATACAAGGCCAGGCTGAAAATGCTGCATTTTTCTTCAGCCTCTCTTTCCACATCTGACAAATGGTCTGTCCTTCAGCATTTTGGTCTGTCACAACAGCAGAGGAAGAACCATGTCTTTTCTGACAAGTAGCGTACCCTTGACCTCTGTGAGTTGATAAAGGAGCCACAAAAGTTTCATTACAAGGTCTGACAAACTTCAGAAAAAAAAATTTCCTACGATTATAAGGATGTTCCGCTTTTTTCTTCTCCTGAAAGGATATACAGATAGTAAAAATTTTGAAATTTCAATATTCTATTGAAGGTTAAATTACATTAAGCATCAGCACTGTTCACTCTATAAGACATTTAAAGTTTCAGTGCTTTTTTGGAATCTGTTGTTCACTTCCTGCTGAATCATTCTTTACACTGCTTTTATTTTTGGTCTTTACTGACCTCTGCTTTATTTGCCCTCACTGCCATTGGCCACACTGACCCACACAATTTTGTTTCAGGGTATTCTGGATGTCACTAACAAAAATCGCATGAACTGTCACCGCTAATCTGATTAAACAGCAACAAACCCAAATGGTGCTAAATATAGTAAGGGGAAAGACAGCAAATGGTGTCAAAAAGCTAATGCTAACAAAAGGGCCCGAAGCAACATTGAAACAATGTGCCAATGCTTCTAAGTATCAAAATAATCATTCCAAATAAGAGACACCAAAAAGCCATGAAACCAAATAAGAAGTGTTGACTGGCTTTAATAAAGATATATCCCCAGCTCATCTTACTCTACTCTCAGTTCTATTTCAAGGTACAGCATTTTTTCTTGCAAGTTTGCCAAAGTATAGTTTGCAGACACTAATGCAATAAACAAACCACCTTCCAGATTCTTTTTAAAGCTGTTTCAATTAGAATATTCCTACCTCCAGATTCTGTAATAGCTAGTCTGGTTCCGAGATTTTTTAAAAAAAATACTGTAGACTGGGAGTCTGAAATCTTGCTTGTGTGTGTACGCGCCTTCATATTACTTATGGCAACCTATTGATTTCATAGGGTTTTCTTAAACAAGAAATATTCAGTTGTGTTTTCGGCAATATTAACATGAAAATCTGTCCATAAATTTAGATAATATACAGAGATGCTCCTCGGAATATCCAATCATTTAAAGCAGGATACGGCCCTCCAACGTTATTTACCCAGCCCTCGCTCAGGGTCAACCTAAGTCTGAAACTATTTGAAAGCACACAACAACAACAATCCGATCTCATCCGTCAAAAACAGGCCCACACTTCCCATTGAAATACTAATAAGTTTATATTTGTTAAAATTGTTCTTCATTTTAATTATTTTATTGTTTTTAAGTGTTTTTTGCACTACAAAGATATGTGCAGTGTGTATAGGAATTCATTCATGGCTTGTTTTTTTCAAATTAAAATCTGGCTCTCCAACAGTTTAAGGGACTGTAACCTGGCCCTCTGTTTAAAAAGTTTGAGGACCCCTGATTTAAAGTGAAGCAGACATGGTAACTGCAGGGGCAGCCTTTTTTTATCAATGGCATGTCATGTTTTAGATGCTCTCCCCAGAGAATACTGAGTGATCTTCACTTACACACTTCAGTACACATTCCCTATATAGGTCTCCTGTCTCCCAGGTTAATATATGGATAATGTATTGGGACCTAAGTTTCACAGGCTTTGTAGTGAATTTGCTTTTTTTCTGCTCAAAATACTTTCTAATTCAGTGGTTCTCAACCTTCCTAATGCCACAACACCTTAATATAGTTTCTCATGTTGGGGTGACCCCAACTATAAAATTATTTTTGTTGCTACTTCACAACTTTAATTTTGCTACTGTTATGAATCGCAACATAAATATCTGGTATGCAGGATGCATTTTCATTCACAGGACCAAATCCGAATGCTGGTGGGTTTGGAGAAGATTGATTTTGTCATTTGGGAGCTGTAGTTGCTGGGATTTATAGTTCACCTACAATAAAAAAGCATTCTGAACTCCACCAACAATGGAATTGAACTAAACCTGGCACACGGAACTCCCACGATCAAGAGAAAATACTGGAAGGGTTTGGTGGGCATTCACCTTGATTTTGGGAATTGTAGTTCGCCTACATCCAGAGAGCTCTGTAGATTCAAACAATGATGGATCTGCACCAAACTTGGCACAAATACTCGATGTACCCATATGTGAACACTGGTGGAGTTTGGGGGAAATAGACATTGACATTTGGGAACTTTAGTTGCTGGGATTTATAGTTCACATACAATCAAAGAGCATTCTGAACCCCACCAACAATAGAATTGGGCCAAACTTCCCACACAGAACCCCATGACCAACAGAAAATACTGTGTTTTCTGATGGTCTTTGGTGACCCTTCTGATACCCCCTCGTGACCACCTCCTCCCAGGGGTCCCAATCCCCAGGTTGAGAAACACTGTTTTAGATGTTCTCCTCAGCGAGGGCCACATTGGTGCTCTCTTTTTGCATAGAATGATTGTTGATTTATTCAACCAGCCCTCTCTCTGAATAGTGTAACAAAAGGCAAAAACTTAGTCCATCTCTGGAGAATTTTGACCCAATTATTCACAAATCATGGTGTCCTTGACTTACTACATGAGGTAGAGCCACATTTATATGAATGATTGTTGTTTATATGGCAAAATCCACAATTTTGAACAACCTGTGGCCCTCCAGGTGTTTTGTACTTCAGCTCTCAGAATTTAGTCATTGGACAAGCTGGCTAGGGAAGTAGATTAAATTTTATTTTTCAAATGCTAGAGAACATGTGGAAAGAAACATCAAGAGGTAAAGAAGTAAAAGGAACAATAAATAAAAAGCAAGTACAAGCAGATGCATGTTCCTGCAGACTTCTCAGCAGCACCAGCTCATAGGTCACAATAAGGTCAATCCCCTCTCAGACAATGACCTTCCATTTCAGCCTGGAATATTTGACAAAATATCCCTCTCAAAACAAATGCTACAATATACTCGGTATTCCATTGCAATCCCTTGTTTCTTCTAGTAAAGGAAAGAAAAACACCAATCTTTTTTCAGCTGCTACAAGGCTTACATAGAGGAAATCCTACTAGGATTTCTTTTAAACTAGAATAACTCGCTGAAATATTCAGAGAAAAGAGCTCATGATAGTGCTATATTCTTTCCTGAAAGCGTCATTTAGACAACTGCTCGCAGATCCCTTCACGGGCACAGCAAAACCTTAAACTGTCTCTATTTGACTCTGCTTGCCTAAGGCATTAAGTTCAATCCGCCATGTCGCACCTCAGTAACTCGACGCAGCCTAGAAAATTCTCACAGCCAGCTTCCCCAAGGGATTTGTTAAGTTTCACATGCATTTAGTTGTGCAGTTGGCCTGCTCAAATTGATAAACTTGTTGCTCACTGCTTTCTGCTGTACTCTTTTTTTCTCTTTTTATCACCAAGAGAATAAATATGGCAAGGAATTAAGCTGTTACTGTGGTTGAAAAGGGGCCATTCAATTAAAAATTATTGTCAAAGCATCCCTGTTCCTTCTCCGATCCCAGAAGCATTAATTTATTTTGTTTCTAGGGCAAATATACTACTGCATTTATGAGTGTAACAAAGAAAGTAAGTGAAAATAAATGAACAAAGAAATGGACACATAAAGGGAAAGCATATCAGATATATTTTGAGGATGGGGTACTCTGTATTTTGACAATAGCCTTCTGTATATCGAAGGACTAAAAGACTTTCTTGGCTTTTCTTTGCGAACGAAGATTCAGGAAGGACTCATCCCACGCTTTCTACAAGCACATTGATGACTAAGGAGGTTGGGTATGTCCTTCGAGCCTGTGCAATAGATTTTTCTGGTAGAGCGCAGCATGCATAGAACTGGCCTCACCCTTTAAACCAAAGGTTTGTCTGCCGGGGCCTAGCAAGCTTAGGACGGTGGCAAAGAGGTCCGAATGACTAAAAGACTAGTAAATAGATATCTGCCAAGCCATTGTGGGAAAGATATAGATGCCTGTTACATCCTCTTTAGTTCACATTAGTCAAGTCCTGAATCCCAAAACAGGCCAGTACAGAGAGATTTCAGACTTGTCCATGGCAAAAAAAAAAACCCACCATAAGAGCTGAATCCAAATCAGATTCAATTCAGAGGTTTTGAGGAACACAGTCTGTGAAAACAGACACATTCCCTTCTCAACATCTTCAAATAAGAAAACATAAACAAAGATTCTAGTAAGAAAAAGAAATCTAGAACATATCAAGTTAAGCAGTTAGAATAACCAAAACAGACAAAACCAGGCAATTAAAATACTTTGGCAAAGAAAAGAGGTTTTGAGCTGCATACATTATTCGCTGCTACGTGTGATTAAATACAAAAGCCAGCATAGTGATCTTGTTTGCTGTGTACTAATCTTGTTGTGTATCAAATAATAATAAATCTTTATTTATATCCTGCTTTTCTCCCACAAAGGGACCCAAAGCGGCTTCTAACATATTAATATTGTACAAACAACAATCCAAAACATATATAAAACAAATAAAACAATCAATAAACATAAAAACATCTTAAAATAAAACAGTTTAAAAACAATGTGCATTAATGTGGTATCTTGTAGGGTTATATTGCAGTTCACTCCAGTCAATACAATTTTTTGGCATTTCCTGATACTTCAGTCTAGATGCCTTTGCAAAAACAGATATCCCAAAAACAGATGATACATCTGAGAAAACTCTCCATCTTTCTTGGTTCACTGCAGACAGGAGATCAACAGAGAAGAGCCTCAACTGGAGTGTATATACGCTGTAGAATTAATGCTGTTTGACACCATTGTATGGAAGCCTGGAAGTTGTTTTACAAGCCTTTTCTGCCAAAGAGTGATCGTTCCTCATTAAACTAAAAATCTCAGGATTCCATAGCATTGGGCAATGCAGTTAAGGTGGTGTCAAACTACATTAATTCTATTATGCAGATGCACCTTTTTATTATCTTAAGTCACTGGCAAGCTTTCATCATTTTAAATTACTATTTTTATTTATTGTCTTCAACTGATTGTAAACCACTCTGAGATCTTTGCATATAGGGCAGGATATATATATTTACAAATAAATAAATAATCCCATTATAACATTAAAGTCACTTACCCAGTAGTATGTCTATGTTGCTTGCTATTTTTATACAAACTGCAACAGAAAGAACCCCCACTGGGTGAAAAGCAAATCTCTTTCCAAAGATATTTAAAGACTCTCCTTCCTTACAATTGTGCCTCTGTCTAAAATGTGACAGGCTTCATCTCTCAAACAAGACAACTATACCTGCAAATCTCATCCAATGCCTTTAAAAATGTTTATGTGCAGTTCCTGTTTTTACACACACAAAAACAACCCAAAAAAAACCTCAGGTTTTTTTTTAAAGACTGCTCACACAAAAGTGCCTAAATCTGTTGGTCTGAAATTTGGCAGATTTCATCCACTCAAGGGCTTCTATGGCTACAATATTAACCCAATCATGTCAAAAAGTTTTAAAATCAGAGACATCTTCATTTGCCCAAGATAGTCAATTGAAACACAAGCTTTAGATTTTTCAAAGCAAGTTTCTGCAGCTGCCGGAGCCATATTGTCAATGTGAAACTTAAACTGATTCTTGTCACTAATATATGAGGGTTGGAACTTTAATAGTGGCAACACTGCTGTAAAGATGCCATGCAACGAAACCAAAAAATGTAGAATATACCAACGTTAGTTACATACCTACCTTACTCTCAGCAAAAACACTCGTCCTTCCTATGTCACGCACATGCAGAGTGATGCTAAGAACTGAGCCTCATATTAGCTTGTGGTCTAAAGTAAGCGTTGTCACAATGTTGGATGAAGTTTGCATGTGCCAGAGGTCGTACAGCATGACAGTGTCATAAAGGTCTTCAAGAGGCTTGCGGGGAATCTGCATTGCCTTACAGAACAGTGGCAAGGTGGGTAGGACGCCAAAATGTGGCAGACATGTATTGGTCAGGTCATCCTAGTGTCAGTGAAGCGGAAGTGAATGCTGTTGCCGCACTCGTAGACAGTGATTGACACCATACGATTCGTGAGCTGGCCCAAAACACAGGATTTGTGCATATGACTGGGCTCCACATTCTGAAGGAACGCCTGGGCATGCGAAAAATTGCTTCATGATGGGTTCCACATGATTTGACGGAAATGCAGAAATGGCTATGATACGATGCTGCTTGTACCCACTTGGAGCGCTATGAGCTCCAAGTGGGTACTATATTATTATTATTATTATTAGTTAAGCAGGCAGGACAGACAGTATATTGTGATTATTGTTGTTGCTAATTACAATGATGACAAGAGTTAAGTCAGGAATATCACCACAGTCAAGGAGTTCCCTCCTAAAAAGATAGGTTGGCTATCTCTTTTGTGTTTCTGGTGAGCAGCCAAGGCTGTATTGCTTTCTGTGGCTTTGGCCGTAAAACCAGGATTGGCCTTCATACTATTTTAGCTCTCTGTGATTTTTAATGTTCATTTAAAAAAACATATTTGTTTTTAAGTAATGTCCTATCTGCTTTACATTGCCTTGAGGATTCCAGCAAGCGGAGTGGGAAAAATATTTCAATAAATATATAAATCTCTCTACGCCTCCCACTCTTAACACAACCCTGCAGGACCACAACCTAGGCTGCAATCATTTACAGACTTAACTATGAGCAAGCAGCACTGAATGCAATGCGTCTCATATATATATATATATATATATGGCCACAGACTTAAACTATGTGTGCAGATACTGCATGAAGGATACATCTGGATATAAATACTTTTCATATCTGTTTCATTTCCAGCCACTACAACTTCATGAAAAAAACAGCACAGCTCAAGAGGATTTGAGCAATAATAGGCCATATCTTAGGGAAGTGCAGTGACTGTAGATTTATTTTTCAGAAATGGAAAATGTTTAAGCTAAATCAAAAATATTCTGTATTTCCTCCCTGCATACAATGCTTTAGCAATGAGAGACACAATTGTCCAGTTTCTCTCACATGTGTAGTTCTCTTCTAAGATTGAAATATAGTTGTTATTAGTCATATTTATGTGCAAGTATTAACTAGAAAGTGCATGTTCTTTGCTAATAGAGTTAATCGATCTGCCCATGTAGCAGATCAAAAACAGAAATGTGAGTAGATGAATAGGAACTGCATTAAGTGCGGAGGTATTTTAGGCACAATGTTTTGGAGGAAAGTTTATAAACACAGAAAGCTCTTTGGCAAGGAGATGGAGCAACAGCAACCCCTGTGGCCAGAACCAAGCACAGCCTCCAAACATGTTGGATTATGGGGGAAAGCCTATATATACCTCTATCTGTTGTCTGTCTTGTCTTTGTATGATGAGCATTGAATGTTTGCCGTATATGTGCTCTGTGATCTACCCTGGGTCCCCTTCGGGGTGAGAAGAGCAGAATATTAGTACTATAAATAAACAAATCATGTGAAAAAATTCAAGAGTTCAGCATCTACTTAACAACAGAGTTAAGAATGCATTCTCCCCAATGTATAAACTAATATAAACCTACTTTTTCTTATATATAATATATTTTTCATGTCAAAAACCGGAGCATTTAGTACTGGAACATATCAGCACCATTATGAATAAAGTACACAACCTTAAACAACCCTTCCAACTGTCTATAAGAGAGTTACAATAGCAATCTGATTTTTGGAACATGTCACCTGAAAATTTCACTGTATTGTCCTGCTTCTAGCCCATCAGTGCACATGCTGGTTGGTCGGTTTAGCATCCCTTATCCAGAATTCTAAAATCCCAATACTCTAAAATCCAAAACTGATCACAATGATGACTTTGTTTTCTGACGGTTTAATATACACAAACTTTGATTCATGCACAATATTATTAAAAATGAAATTATCTTCAGGCTATGTATAAAAGGTTTATTTGAAATATAAATGAAATATATTGGTCCTATTTCCAAAATATCTCATTATGTACATACTAACTATACCTACCACGTGTTGCTGTGGCCAACCTTCCCTCCTCTTTCCTTCTTTCCTTCCTTCCTTCGCTCCCTCTTTCCTTCCTTCCCTTTTTTCTTTCCTTCTCTCCTTCCTTCTCTACCTCTTTCCTTCCTTCCCTTTTTCCTTCCTTTCTTTTTTCTTCCTTCTCTATCTCCTTCCTTCCTTCACTCTTTGCTTCCATGCTTCCATGCTTCCTTCTTTCTTTCCCTCCCCCTTTCTCTTTTCTTTCTTTCTTTCTTTCTTTCTTCCCTTCCTTCCCTCCCTCTTCCTTCCCTTTTTTCTGTATTGTCATTTAGCTTTTCACCATTTTGCTTTTTTGGGTTTTTAAGTCCTTTCTACTGTTTTTTTGGGCAGGGTTATGAGTGATGGTCACTTGTTGGTCTGTTAGGGGTATAGTGTCCAAATTTGGTGTCAATTCATCCATTGGTTTTTCAGTTATGTTAATCCCACAAATGAACATTACATTTTTATTTATTCAGCTATTTATTTATTTATTTATTTATTTATTTATTTCATCAATCTTATGTACCGCTCCTTCCTGCAGGCTCGGGGCGGTTTAAATACAGTCAGGTTAAAAACAATTGATACAGCAATAAAACATACAAGTTCTTAAAACAGCAAAGTACATAAAACCAATGAGCTATAGGCAATACATCAGTGCAGTAGAGACTGAGAGCAGTAGGCGGATTTCAACCTCTGAAGGCTTCAGCTAAAAGCAAGCCTAAACAGTGTGGTCTTACAGGCCCTCCGAAATGGGATGAGCTCTGTAATGGCCCACACATCATCCAGCAGTGTGTTCCATAATGCCGGTGCCACAGCTGAGAAGGCACGCTGCCTTGTTGTGGAGAGATGGCAGGAGCGAATTGATGGAACCATTAAGAGGTTTTGCTCTTCCGAGCATAGTGATCTTGGGGGAACATATGGGGTGAGGCGGTCCCTCGGGTACACTGGCCCTAGACCATGCAGGGCCTTGAAGGTCAAAACCCACACCTTGGAAGACAATTCGGTACTCGAGTGGAAGCCAGTGCAAATGCTGCAGAATGGGAGTGATGTGCTCTCTCACTGGTGCACCCACCAGTAGTCGAGCCATGGCATTTTGCACTAGCTTGAGTTTCCGGATTGTCGACAAGGGCAGGCCCATGTAGAGGGTGTTACAGTAGTCTAGCCTCGAGATGGCCGTCGCTTGGATCACTGTGGCCAGATCATCCCTGGATAGGTAGGGGGCCAGTCGCCTGGCCTATCGCAGATGGAAAAACGAAAGTTTGCTAACCATGGAGACCTGGGCCTCCATGGATAGCAATGGGTCCAACTGGACTCCTAAACTTTTAACCAAAGATGATGGGCTGAGTTGTGCGCCATCCAGGGCAGGCAACCAGCACTCATCCAGCCCAGGGCGACCAGGCCACAGAATCTCCGTCTTCGATGGATTCACCTTCAGCCAGCTGGAACGCAGCTATCCAGTCACAGCTTCAAGGCATTGATGGAAACAATCTGGTATGGTGTCCGGCCTGCCATCCATTCGCAGCACCTGCTGGGTGTCATCAGCATACTGATAACACTACAGACTAAAGGCGCGAACCAGCTGGGCCAGTGGATGCATATAGATGTTAAATAATAAAGGGGAAAGTATAGCTCCCTGGGGCACCCCACAACTTAATGGGAGTCTCCCAGAGACCTCCTTCCCCCTCTCCACACGTTGCAAATAAAGATATTTAAAAATCTCCCCAAAATTCCCAAAATTCAAAACACAGAAGTTCCCAAGCATGTTGAACAAGGGATAACGACCCTTTATGGGTTTTGGAACAATTCTCTTAGTCAATACAGACAGTCCATGAGTTACAAATATCCAACTTACAAACAACTCATAGCTAAGAATGAGGATGAGACAACAGGAAGAGAAATCTACATTTGACTTAAGAAAAAAACCTACAGAACCTATATTGTTTGTAACCTGGGGACACCTGTATTGCTGATGCTTTTGGGAGATTTTTTTTTAAAAAATCTTAAGAACATAGAGAGCTGGACCATAGGGAAGGCTGAGCGAAGGAAGATAGATGCTTTTGAACTGTGGTGTTGGAGGAAAGTTCTGAGAATGTCTTGGACCACGAGAAGATCCAACCAGTCCATACTTCAGGAAATAAAGCCCGGCTGTTCATTGGAGGGAAGGATATTAGAGGCAAAGATGAAGTATTTTGGCCACATAATGAGAAGACAGGAAAGATTGGAGAAGACAATGATGCTGGTGAAAATGGAAGGAAAAAGGAAGAGGGGCCGACCAAGAGCAAGATGGATGGATGGTATCCTCGAAGTGACTGGCTTGACCCTGAAGGAGCTGGGGGAGGTGACGGCCGACAGGGAGCTCTGGCATGGGCTGGTCCGTGAGGTCACGAAAAGTCAGAAGCGACTGAACAAATAAACAACAACAAAGAACATAGAGAAGATGAGCAATCCTTCTCAAATACAATTAATTTTATATACTTTTTATCATGTCAGAAGCGACTTGAGAAACTGCAAGTTGCTTCTGGTGTAAAACAGAATTGGCCATCTGGAGAGACGTTGCCCAGGAGACGCCCGGATGTTTGATGTATTACCATCCTGTGGGAGGCTTCTCTCATGTACTCGTATAGGAACCTCACCCTGCCTCATGGATTCGAACTGCTGACCTTCAGATCAGCAGTTCAGCTGGCACAAGGGCTTAACACATTGTACTACCATGGCTCTACATTATTTTATATACTGCTAATGAGCATATGTTATGTTCGATGTACATATTTTCCCTGCATACATAGGACATTTAGATTTGCAGTTTTATGTTTCTGTTCTTAAAGCGAATATTACTTTTTCATTTCTGAATCAGGCAGCAGAATTATAAAAGAAAACTTCCTTACAATAAGAAATCTGGAAAGTTTTAAGAGTGTGTCCTTCCCATGAACATTTTCTATTGTTAATTTTAATTATGCTTTGTAGAAGTAAATACCTAAGTGGCAAAAAGAGTACCAGTAGGCATCCAGCAAACAGGTAAAGCAACAGGAGAGGGAACAGCACTTGTACACCTGTTCCACACACTTTAAATAAATAAAGCATTCAGGAAAATGTGGCTGTTACTAATTGGCACATACGTCTTATCATTCAATTTCACTTTCTGGAGTTTAGCTTTTTAAAGAAAGGGGAGGGGAGAGATGAAAATAAATGATTGCTGAAAAGCTGTGAGATTTCCTGGCTATTGCTTGTGTCTGAATATCTGACCGCTTTATTTAAGACTCTCGTGCACAACAAACAGAGTTGTTCTAAAAGTATGGCTCTTTGGTGCTTGAACATGAAGGGGATTAAGAGCTATTTTTACTGAAAGCCTAATTTTCAAGGGATGTTCAGTCAAACTAAGCTATGCACATTCAAAAGAATTTAAAAATATCATAAGAAAGGTAGACATCAAGAAATATTGTCTGGGTTATTTGAAGGACTATGCCTTCCTTTGTGAGCAAATTAGAACTCTTGGGTTTGTTTGGAGGCTCTTCTCTCTGTCCTACCACCTTCTCAGGTTCCTATGATAGGTTCAAGGGAGAGGATCTTCTTAGTTGCTGCTCCCAGTTATTTCTGCCTTTAAATTTAATCTGACAACAATCTTTGCAGCCTTTATGTCACAGATAGTAACTTCAGACAGTAACCTATGCATGTTTTTGGAGCAGATCGTTCTCTGCTTCTTCACTCTGTGGGTAGAACTTCGTGTAATGGGGGGTTTTTTGGTACAGGAGGATCAATATTGACTGAATATTAGAAGTAATGTCTTGACAATGTAAACAGTCCAGCCATGGAATCTAAAGAGGTTGTTCTATGAATGTCTTCAAAAAGAAGCTGGGTGGCTACCTGCTGAGTATGCACTAGCCAGAGATTATGAACTGAGAAGCGTGATGGACCTGATGGCACTTCTATTCTGTGACCCTCATCTCTCATTGCTCATTAGGGTCCCTGCATCCATATGAGAAGCTTTCGCAATACAGATGCAGTTTCAAGGTGGAAGTTCACGAAGGACAAGAGTGTAGAAAGCACTTTTCCATGGAGGAAAAACAATGGATACCTAATTTATCTTGTGATCTAAGTCATTATGTTGTGTTTAATCTCTGGATGCATATTAAACCTAGCCTGTTATTAAGATGACAGATGACAACCTTAAATACTTTGAGCTTCAAATATCTTACAGATCTGTCTTTCTGAGAATGAAAGACATACTAGAATGTCCTATTATTCTATAGCTACTCCCAATTACTAAAGGTGTACAGAGTTAATCATCAAAGTTCTTAAGGCCATTTGAAGGAGAAATGGGGCTTCTACTTTACACCCCATTTCTCCCCAGAGATGTCTATAGTTTCAGATTATTATGGTCTTTCCACGCTTATATGAATGTTGGGGAAAATGAACACTACTACAGTATCTTCATGTTCTCCACACTAACACTTGAATCATTCACTGTGTTATAAAATGTTATTCTCATATGTTGTAGCATAAACACAATTATTCGCACAACTCCCATCAGCTCCACTGACTGCCTGTTTGATACTGGGCACAATTTAAAGTGCTGGCTTTGGCCTATGAAGCACTAAATGGCCTTGGCCCATTTTGCTGAACACATTTCCCTTTATGGACCACCACAAAGACTAAGCTCTTCTGAGGAGGCTCTGTTCTTGGTCCTGCCACCGTCACAGACGCATTTGGTGAGGACGAGAGAGAGGGCCTTCTCCTGGCTATGGAACTCCCTTCCTGGTTAGATTAGATTAGCCCCCTCCCTCCTGTCCTTAAGAAAGAGGATAAAAACCTGGCTAGGGACCAAGCTAGAGTTGCCACCTGTCCCATATTATATGGGACGTCCTGTATTTTTGCTCTGAATTTCGTGTCCCATAATTTCAGCTCCTGTCCCTTATTGACAGGACAGGACAGGTGGCAGCAGGAGGTGGGGCCGGGCCAGCAGTGAGCACCACAGCAGCCCCAGCAGCCCCAGCAGCGACACGCCTGCCTGGCCACAGGCAGCGCCTTGCTGCACTGCCAGGCCAGCATCCACCTTCTTCCTGGCCTGCCCCCGGCCTTTTGGCGGGCTCCGCTCAGGTCAGCCAATGAGGACAGGCCACCACGGAGCGTGCGCACGGGAGAAAGGCGAGAGCAGCAGAGACACTACATGGCTGAGCTGAGAGCAGGATGACATTGAGGCCAACAGTAAGTGCTTTATTGTAAAATTTGCTGGTATATTTGATCCCATCCTCTACTATAATGCAGTCCCTGCGAACTTCTCCAAAATTGAAACTGGGTATGTTTTTTCTGCATGTTTTGTTATACCTAATACATTGTACTGCTATTTTAAAGCTAGTAGTAGTAGTAGTACTGTATGTAGTACATACAGTACAATGCATTAGGTATGACAAAACATGCAGAAACATACTATATACTGTTAAGAGGGTGTAAGAGTTTCTTTTATAAATTTCAATCATTATCTTATTCTGTTAATAAAACTATTTATACCTAACGCTTGTTTTTCAAGTTTTTATAAAGTATCCCTTATTTTTGTGAAAAATCCCATATTTTTAGGTAAATGTCCCTTATTTCTTATATCAAAAAGTGGCAACCCTAGACCAAGCCTTTGGGACAGTGCAATAAGGCAATAATAGGAAACCCACTCTGCTGACCAGCGCCAACATAGTGTTTTGAGCTGGTTTTAAACAACTGATTCTAAAGTAGATATAACTGATTTCAATAGTTGTGTATATTTGTAGTTATTTTATGTTTCAGTATGGAATGCTTGTTGCCATATAAATGTTGTGCTCCGCCCCGAGTCCCCTTCAGGGTGAGAAGGGCAGAATATGTTTCAAATAAAAAAATTCAGGTTGTCTATGGTTTAAAAGTCTAAAAAAATAAAATAGTCATGCACAGGCTTAAAAGCAAATTAGGCCATGACTCAACCTGACACCAAAGAAGCACCAGTGTTCTCACCCATTGGACCCTTTCAAACTTTTGAAATTTATTGAGTTGTTTAATGTGTTTTAGTCTTGTTTAAATTATTGATTCATTTTTAATCAGTAATGGTTTACATTTTTATACATTTTTCCTTTTTGTCTGCTGAGGATTGAATGATAAAAGGGCAAGATTTAAATGTTTTCATAAAATGAAGAATAAATAGACCTAAACAATTTGAGTAATATTCTACAGGACAGATGCTTTCCTCTTTATTTCTCTCTCTCTCTCTCTCTCTCTCTCTCTCTCTCTCACTCACTCACTCTCTCACTCACTCACTCACTCACTCTTCTTTGTTCCCCTGATAAGAGGGGCAAGGTTTCTGCATCAGAGATTAGTTCTATCAAGCATGTCTTGATAATAATCATCAATAGGTAATGTTTTATCATTTGGATTTTTTTCTACATGTTTTAGATTCACATCCTTTCACACGTTAGAACAAGTTCTCATTTACTTATATGTGAAATGCTGTTTTAACTACCATGTTGGAGGAAAAACAAGTTTACTAATCTTATAAATCACTACCTCATAAAGAGCAAAATACATTTTTGTCTAAAAACAGTATTTGCTGCATTTTTGTCTAAAGTTTTTCTTCCAACATTGCTTTAAAAACACATTATTTTAAACAAGCAATACTTTTAATACACTGCATTGTGAGGAACATTCCTTTATTCTGATGTCATGCTCAGAGCTTTTCTTCTCAGAAGACATCTTTTGTACTTACAATCAAGCGGCACAAAAAGAGATCCTAGAGGGAAGAAGGGTTATAAATGCCTGATTTATGCAATTTTTCATTTGGAAAAGAGGTACCGAGAGGAAGACAACATTATTTTTTTAAGTTTGATCAGTTAATATAGCCCAATTATAAGTGAATACTTCCTCCATACTTTAAAAGTATTGTGTCTATTTTCACACATTAGTTGGATTTAAAATTCTTTGCATTATTGTACTGTATCACAAGGAAGTCAGCTATAGTTTCATGAAAGACGTTTTCATTCCTGACTGGCATCTTCTCAATAGCAGGGGCCCAGGCACACCACTCACTTCCAAGCAAACCTTTCTGCTCTTGAACAGTGCTGCATTCATAACTTATTTTCAGCACTGCAGGGCAGCACCACAGAAAAAAAAACTGCTCCATCTTAATAGGTTACATCATTGAAAACTCATTTGTTTGGCCTAGGTAGATGAATACCTCATGTATTTTTACACACATGCACCCCAAAACCAAATGTGCCCATATCTCATGCATTAATTTTTGCAGCCATATTTTACTACACCTATATGTTTTAAATATTAAAATACTAAATATTTTAACATACATTGATATAGATGCGAAATACAGAAGAATGATGAAAACATTGGTTCCAGAAACTTTATTAGCCTCATTGCAAAATATGAACAATTATTCAGTTGCATTTTTAAAAGTTACTTTGTGTTCCACACACTGTTATAAATTGTTAATGCCTCAACTCAGAAGTTCAATGATATGGAAATAGTTGGAAATAGACCAAGGAAAGTCATCCTGTTACCAAGTTATTTGTACTGTTCTCATGCATGTTAGGATGGGAGAAAGAACATGCTTGCACAGTTGGAAGTCTGTACTTTACAATAATTTCAGTTGTCGTATGCCTAGAATACCTTCATCAAGCCAAGGGAATTTGCAGTGTCAGATGTGGGATTGTTTAGGTTGAATTTGTTGTTTAGGGATCCAAATCTACAAGTCATTGGAAACCATCAGCTGAATGACTGTGTCACTTGCCTGATTAGACTATACGATGCATCAATTTACCACTAAGAAACCTGGCCCTATCATAATTATGTGTGTCATTTTCCAGTATTGAACAAACTTTCTTTTAATTGCAGCCAGTCAGAAAATACTCCTACTACAAAGAAGAAAAGTTTATCAAGGTTTTAATGAGGAAAATAAATAAATTTGATAACAATTATGGAAGTGTGCTCCATTACTAGAGTTCTAGATTTGCAGCTGAGCGATTTAGCTCGCCCAAACGATCAGCTTAGCAGAGTCAAAAATTGCTAGCCTGGCATCTTAGGAAAAGTGTTAGTTTTGCCTTTTCTCTTGTTTTCAACTGGAACTATTAACCATCTATTTCACTGATTTACTATTGGAATTAAAGAATATAAATGGTATGTAAAACTCTCTAAAAACCAGTGTTCTGAGAGTTGTAAATAGTATAAATAAGATTACACTATTAACCAGAGTTTCTTATTGGCAGCAATCTATGCTTCCATATCTTTCCATGGGTGGTCTATGGATTCCTTGGTAAATATGGCCAACCTGTGGCAATTATGTCCCAAGATAACATATACATGAAAATTTCCAAGGACAAGGAGAGGTACTGTACCAACAATAGATACCTTCAGAATCATTCCTAACTGGTATGGAAGGTCTCCAGATTTCCTAAGGTAGGTGGTTCTATACATTATAGTGGGATCCCGCAGTGAGAAAGAAGCCTCACTATTCAAATGATGAGTAGATGCAAAGTAAGAATGTGCATTTGGGCATATGAAATCATGAAGGGTCTAATTTTACAATCACTTACATGGAAATAATCCTTATTGAATGAAATAATAAGCCTTGCTTCTGAAAAACTATACAACTTTATATAAGTTTCTATTGTAATCAATTCAGGCCAACACAGTGAAATATTTGTGTGTGTTTCCTCTTCCTTTCTTTTTTTATTACAAATCCAGCAGGGTCTTTGGATCCACTGGGATTTGATTCCAGTACTCCACATAGATATGAAAAAAATGCAAGTATCATATCCCGTAAGTGGTGAAAATGTGAACACACACATTTCAGCTGATTCATATATTCAGAGCCCACTGAAGACCCCCAGCCAAGTGTAAAATGGATGTCATGGCTATTGCTAAAAATTACTAAATCCCTATAGGTAATTTTTGAAAATAATTTAGTGCTTTCAAGTGGTTAGTGAGTGGCCCACAAAATAAACAATGTCCTCCAAAGGAGGGAAATATTTTTTTAAATATGTAAGAAAATTATCTCTGCATAAAAGGAGCATTACTGAATCATTCGTTTAACTTTATGAACCTATAAACTGCTATTCCTCAATGCTCTAGGCTGCTGAAACTAGATGACAGAGTAAATGTTGACAGATTCAGTCTCCCATTATGTCTTTTTCGGAAACACTCATCACCTTTGTAGAATTTTAAACTCATTCAATGTATGAGTATTCACTGTAAAGGTAAAAATAATTCAATGTTGCTTCTGCTATTTTTAAAAGCATGGAAGCTTCACAAAAATGGTTTAAGCCCTGCAGCATTTCAAATTGAATGTCTCCCTTAAAAGATAATCATTTAAAGTTTCAACTCTGACCTCCCTGCCCAGAGGAAATGCTCAGTATTACCATGCCACAGATGTAGGTTAAATTTCCAGCCCCTTTCTAACCTCACAGGCTGGCACAACCTGGGGTGAGAGAAAAGACTCTTCTTATCATACAGACAGCCCTTCAGTTGATTAAGGAGTAGCACTGATAGGTTCCAACGAGATTCCCATCCTCCCTGCGAAGGAGGCTGATTCTTTGAGCACAGCAAAAGGTTAAAGCAGGTTGAGATGGAGTACATCCTCTGAGCTCTATCAGGGACATGAAAGACAACTCAAGAAAGCATGTTATATTACAACAAAGACATCAAATAATTTGCATTGGTTAGCTACTTTCAGGTACCCCAAATTTCACCAGCCATTGAAAGTGACGACTTTACTGATTTCCTAAAGCTCTGAGCAGAGCAATACCTAGGAATATTAAATGGAAGTTGCATCTAAAACCAGAAATGTCTGGACTGTTTATGCTCTTAACACTAGAACAAAAAAAAACCCTCCTTTCTAAATTGAACTGAAGCAAGATTAATTCCCAGTTACTTCCTATTCTCAGAATAGTTTCTTCAGGGCCCATAAGAAGTATTCTATCAAACCCATTCATGAGAACTTTACATTTAAAGCTCTGAAGGTTTCTTTAGAAACAAATTGTGTGTTTACCATTAGTCAAACGGATTTTGGAATTCTACACTGGGTTGTTTGCAATATGTCATCACATACACCTAATGGTTACCATACCACAGTTTTGCTCACAGTAATACCAGATAGAAAAAATGATCAGTGAACTTGGAGATGCATATAGCCATGTTTGTTGATGTTGTTGTTTTTTTCATGTCAGGAGCAATTTGAGAAACTTCAAGTCGCCTCTGGTGTAAGAGAATTGACCGTCTGCAAGGATGTTGCCTAGGGGATGCCTGGATGTCTTGATGTTTTACTATCTTTGTGGGAGGTTTCTCTCATGTTCCCGCATGGTGAGCTGGAGCTGGTGTTCTCCCCAATTCGAACCTACGACCTGTCAGTAAGACCAGCCAGCACAAAGGTTTAACCCATTGAGCCACCGGAGGCTTTTATATATAGCAAGGTGAAACAGGGAAAATAAGAAGCAAAGAGGATTTCAAAGGGGGAAAGCCTAGCTGTTGATCTTTCTACATAACAAAGAACTCCTATACTAGGACCCAGATATGCATGTTAATAAGGTTTCCAAGGTCTTTGGAGATCTAGTGTAGTGTACTAGTTTGAGTGTTAAGACTACTACTCCAGGATCTAAACTCCACAGACTGACCTCAGGAAAGCTTCACATTTTCTGCCCTAAAATAAGACAATTACAAACCACCTCTGAGTAAAATTTACCAAGCAAACTATGGGAAAGTTAACTTGAAGACATATAACAACAAACTTCCTTGTAACATGATTTTAAGGAATCTGACTGGCCCTATATGGATTTTGTTGTTAATGTTGTTAGCACATCTGTATGGTTACCAAATGTTTCAGCAAGCAACTTCAATAACCTGTTTGGACTCGTATATATAAATGATTGAATCTAGGCTGGTGCTTGAAGACAGGCACAAGGAGTCAGTGACATATTTATACTTTTTTTTACCTATCTTTGCAGTGATCACTGAAAAAATAGGGCAGATAGCATCCTTCTGGTAGCATTAGGTAGCATAAATTCCATTTACAGTACTAGCCTGTGACCTTGTTTGGGCATAGAAGTATTCAGGACCTCCTTTTGCAATGCCTCTTATCTGGATGTACTGCTGCTCACAACTTTGAGGGAAAGGGGCAGTCAAGTGCATTACAGGTGCACTTGAGCACTCAGAAACAAAAGGGCAATATTATATTGCAATTTTGTCCCCAGGCTAGAATATGCTCAGACATATCCTTAATCCCAACAGGTAGCTAGGGAAACACGGTGCATCTATCTGTGCCTCAGCTGCACATATGTGCCCAAAGTAAGGAGCAGGAAAAGGAAAACAGCTTCCACTACCTCTACAGAAGCTTTTGTATGTATGTGTGTGTGTGTGTGTGTGTGTGTGTGTGTGTGTGTGCATATGTGTGTATATGCATGTGTCAGGAGCACCTTGAGAATCGCAAGTTGCTTCTGGTGTGAGAAAACTGGCCACCTGAAAGGACATTGTCCAGGGGAATGCCCAGATGGTTTACCATCCTGTGGGAGGCATCTCTCATGTCCCCGCATAAGAAGCTGGAGCTGACATATGGGAATTCACCCCACTCCCCAGATTCAAACAGTCAACCTTTCAGTCAGCAATCCTGCCAACACAAGGGTTTAACCCACTGCACCTGTAAGCATGCTGGCAGACACTTATATCCCACCAGTGTGTTAACGGACCTTGGCCAGTCTCTGCTCGGCCTTTCACCTTCAGCAGGAAGCCTCTGCTGCATCAGCTAGATGGAAATGTCACTTCACTTGCAAAATAGCAAATCTGGTTTTACAAATGTTCAAGGAGTTTATCTTATTTGCATTTTTAGAAAACCAATAAATAGCTAGTAGTTATCATGGTCATGCATTATCTCTAGTATCAGAGGCAGTATCTCTTTCAGTACCCGTTACTGGAAAGAATAGACAGGACAATGACATTGCCTCATACTTCACTGATTCCCAAAGGTATATTTTCTAACACTGTGAAAAGAAAATGGATTCGTTAATCCTTTCATCTGTTCTTATGTTGTGTTCCAATTTGTGCTTTCAAACCCAAACATGGACCAAGACCAAAGTACAGTACACACTTTGGGTTTTGCACTACTCTGAATTGTTAGCATCAAAAGCTTATAAAATGCATACAGAATGTATATTTCATGATAATTAGGGTGGTCTGATTGATTTTTAATTATATGGCAGACACAAGTTGAAAAGAGTATGTTGTGTTTATATCTTGTATTCCTTTAATTATGTTATAAATAACTATAATTAATTATGTTTTGGAGTGCCCAGTGGTGCAATGGGTTAACCCTTGTGCTAGCAGCGGTTCAAATCTGGGGAGAGTGGGTTGAGCTCCCTCTGTCATCTCCAGTTCCCCATGCATGGTACCTCCCACAAGGATGGTAAAACATCAAACATCCGGGCATCCCCTGGGCAACATTCTCGCAGACGGCCAATTCTCTCACACCAGAAGCAACTTGCAGTTTCTCAAGTCGTTCCTGACACACACAAAAAATGTTTTACAAATATTATAAACTGTTTCAACTACCTACTATTAATACTTTTAATTACTTTTTAACTTCTGAAATAAACATTTTAAATCATTTCTATTTTAAATTATTAAGCCACCTTGGTTCCATGACAGGGGAAAGAAAGGTTATAAATTCAATAAATAAACAGGAATAAATGCATCAATGTGGGGGGGGGGGGGGGTTAAAAACAAAAATCACAGATTGGTGCCAAAAAGAGAAAGAATTGAGTTATGAATGAACAGCCGTGAAACTAACATGGATCACAAATAGATTGAAACATCCCATCGCCAGTCTGGATGAAACCTAGTCATCTGAATTATATGCTACTATTTGAAACCCAAAGACTATATTTCTTGGGAGAAGGAGTGGATTTCACAGGTCAGGACTCAGCTTCTCTATCCCATGAAATGAAGTAACAAATATATTTGCACCTCTTGAGTAAACTCTCTCAGGTAAATTCTGCACAGACAGTAGAAATATCTATATGCTAACAAAATGACAGAGAGGGGGAAAAAGACATTCTGATAGAGTGGCTGCACAGTGACAGTGGAGTTATAAACTGGAACCTGTGGTTGTGTGAAAATCACTGCTTGTTTAGAGCTGTGTGCTGATAATAAATGGCTTTGGGGCAATACAGTCCCATTTACACACACCTCTAACAGAAAGGAGGAAAACAGGCCAATAGTAATAATATAAAATAAATACACTATACTGCTAAAAATTAAATTGAAATAGTATTTTCTAAATACATTTCCGCACATAAGTGGCCTATTTTTTTTCCCCAAGACAGTATCAGTTTATTTCAAATTTAGAGATACTGGCCTTGATTCAAATTCATGGCAGTTATAGAAACCAATGTTCCATGGCTTGATTCAGGTGGCAAGCATTAAATCTTTTTCCTGCTGTCATGCAACAACAACTTTAATACAAATTAGCACTGCCAAACTCAGTTTTCTGAGCTCCAAAGTCCTTGATGCTACTCCCTGAATTTTATTCATTCTTTCACATAGATTGTGCTCTTTTGAAATTGTTGCAGCTGACAACAACAAAAAACACCATTTAATAACAATGGATTCTGCACTATAATACACCACACTGCAGAAAATATAACAGGCAATCTTCATTATTAGCTGAAGTAAAACTCAATCAAAACCATGCACCGTAATTTCTTATTTGGAAATTGGTTTTCTGAGTCGGATCCTTTCCTCAGCCTGATTGTTTACATTGCCTCTAACCTGTCAGTCAAAAATGATTTCACAAATTTCATGCTACCAGGATAGCTTTCATGCCAACTTGTCTTCAGACTTTTCTGCACAATCAGTAAACGATGTTCCAACCACATTTTAGCCTTCGCAAGTTACTCCCATAACTTTTCATAGTAGCAGTAATAGAATATGTGATCAGCACAAATGGAACACAGCAGTCCTAATTGCAGTAACATATCTATTTTTAAAACATAGCTAAAGATACACTTTAATACCAAAATGGGAAGAACATTTTAAAAATTGCATACTATAATCCTGTACATATTTACTACTATTATTGCATTTAGCATAGTTTACATTGAGTGAAATGTACAAGTCTAACATTCTGCTGGCATGTTACCCACATAATCCAGACATGAGAAACATAGGTACAAGTTGAATCTTACACACACATGGAAAATGTGTACACTCACACACAAATTTCTCCTTTCATGTACATGAACATAGAGTGTACAATAGTACACAATAGTTAACTCCATGCATAAATTTGTACCGAAACTCTTTATCTAATCCATCCTGACACCTATAAAGCCAGATGACCTTCAAGAGCCCTTGCAATTCTAGTGTGGTATTGGTAATGAGGAAAAGATTCCAAGCCGTTTGTCTGCCCTGGCCAGCTGGTCCTGTGGGCTTGGAAGGGGTTAATCTGACCTCTTCCCAAAAGAAAGCTTGACAAGCTTTGGGGGTTATTGGTGAAGGCTTGCTGAAATGAGCAGCATCTGAGAATCCCTGGATGAAATCCCATTTTGTAAATCGCCTTGAGTTGGCCTTCGGGCTGAGAAAGGCGGGATAGAAAAACTGTAAATATAAATAAATAAATAATAAAAGGGGGTATGAGGAGATAGCTCTTCGGTAGCAGATAACATCATACTTTGGTACGCTTTCCCTGGATCTTAGCTCTATTACCACTGCATTAGAATTCTGGACTCTGACCTTCTTTCTATAACCCTACCTTGGATCTTGTGGGATCCTGAAACCTTGAATCTGAACTCTGGACTGACCTCCTGGCCTGATGTATGGGCTTGAATTTTGGTTTTTACCTTTGGACTTTAGAAATTATGGCACCTGACTTTTGGACTGCAGACTAGGCTACTGTTTGTTCTTGCTCCTGACCTGGCTTTCTAGTCCTCTTTGCAGTAACCAGACTCTAGAACTTGATTTGTGTTGCTCCAGCTGCATGCTGTAATTCTGTTAACCAGACTTTTGAAAGACTCAAGGCTTTAGTTTTCCATTCATGTAAATATGGTCTTGGCTCATCTTGTGTTTATTTGACAGACCTCAGCTCTTGAAGCCGGGTGATCCTCAGAACACGACAAATGTACAGACCAATATGGTATTTGGATTCACCATTCTGCCACTGGCAACCATCCATTTCCAAGACAGTGGTGAAGATGGATCCAATCACAGCACATGATATCATAACATACCCATACTGCCTTAATACCACACTGTTAAAGTGTGGTCCTGCACAGCTAAAATTTCCTAGTATTTGGAATATGAGCAAATATGGAAAATCTTCAGCACAGAAAAGCATTCTATTTACTGAATATCCAAAAATGGTGTATCTAGGTGAGAAGGCAGCTGTACCACTTGTCACTAATTTTCATATATGCTCATGTAATGGTCAACCTCATGTACAAGTCGATGGCAGGTTTGGGAGCCAAAATTATGAATTTTGATATGACTTGTGGATAAGTTGAGGTTCATTCCCTGGGGGAGGGGGGGGGCTGAGTGCCCAACTCCCTTTAGCCACTACCATTTCCCCACCTAAACATTAAAAAAAGGCCAGCAGTGGCAACATGGTGGAGTGAGTAGAGGGGTAGGTGCTTCTTTTCAATTTCCCAGGATGGATTAAGCTCATGCCTTTCACTACTCTAAACAGAAATGGGATTGGTTAAAGTTAAAGTCACTAGTATACCATTAGTAAGTTTTAAAATTATTTTTTAATAAAATGCACAAGTCAATAGGCAATGCCAGGAGTTTTTGCCATGCACGATTAGAATATGTAACATTCTCACAAGACAGAATTCCCAAAAAATAACCCCTATAGAGCTGAGAAGCAAATATAGATATGCTTTTTAAAAATACATAATGATAAAGAATGACTTAAATTCCTTAGGGAGAAAACTTCCTAGCAGATGTGGTGGTAAAACTCTTTGTAAACATAATTAACTTCAAATTACAGATAGAGGCAAATCATGTGAATATTAGGCCAAATATAGACTTGATGCACATAGGATAACATGTTCCAGAGAATAGAGCCCTCACTTAATATTTTCTGTAGTACGTCAGTTTCATTCATGCAGATTTTGGTAATAGGAACATGCAAACATGTGAGCCCCATTCACATTCAGTAGTGATACTAACAATTTTACTACTTCACCTGCAAGACATTTTGTCTTGGTCTCTAAATCAAGAGGAGAAACTGAGCCAAAAAAACCCCAGAATAACCTGCCCTTTTATTTCTATGTTCTGTATACAGCGGAATATAAATACATATATTATTATTATTATTATTATTATTATATTACACTTTCAGTGTGGATTTTACAGTTTTGAAACACTGTGCTTGTTTTTCTTTTTAAGGTAGGGTAAAAAAGGTAAAGGTTTGCCCTTGACATTAAGTCTAGTTGTGTCTGACTCTGGGGGTTGGTGCTCATCTCCATTTCTAAGCCGAAGAGCTGGAATTGTCTGTAGACACCTCCAAGGTCATGTGGCCTGCATGACTGCATGGAGCACCGTTACCCTCCCACCAAAATTAACAGCAGAAATTGGCAGAAGGACAGAAAAGAAATATCTGCTTCTTTAGGGAAAAGACCTTAAGTGGAAAACTTCCAAGACCAAGATTTTGAGGAACTGACCATTGAAAGTTTTTACATCAATAAACCATAACCCTTACAGAATTCAAGGACATATCCTAATTTATCTGGTTCAGCATGCAAACAAATGTTGTAGCACCTCTTACATGGTGAGGGAGAAGTTGATAGCATATGTTTTTGTAGATACATCTGGTGACCCAGACTATGAAAGCTTATGCTACAAACATTTTCTCTCAGTGGCAAAGGTACAGCCATATCCCTTTGCATGCTGTCATTTATCATTCTACTGAGTTTTCACTACAATCTTCCTTTTTTAAGTCTTTCCCACTAACTAGCTGAAGTATAACAGCTCCTGTCAAGGATTCATGCCTAACACCCCCATGGGATCTCCTTTACCCTAGAGATCTTAACTAGCAGTACGGAAGCTCTCTTGTCCCCCACCACCAATCCTAAATTTAAAGGATCTTAGTAGTAATGTCTCTTTTTAAAAATGCTCTAATATATCTTGGTCTACCACAATGTCCTGATGAGTTATGATAGGGTTTCCCTTTTTGCTTTTAGGGATCTCCGCCTTTTTTTCTTTTTTAAAAAAAGGAAAATGGGCTTTGCAACGGAGATGACAAACACTTGATCATACTAGAAGGTACTTCTTTTTGGAAAATGCAAAATGATTGCTCGCAATAGACTTAATTTACAAGCAGAACCCCACATTCAGAGAAGTTTTGCCTCAGACTGCAAAAAGGCTTGTTACTTTAGAATTTTGGGGAAGAGTGCAGTTTTGACACACAGAGCTCAAATCTCAAGTTGCCATTAACACTTTGATTATGCTCATTCTAAAGCAGCAAAACCAGAAATTATAAATTGTAAGAAAAATAAGTACCTACCTATACACCAAATGACTAACCAAATACTTTTATTACTTTGCTATCTATTGCCAGTTTGTGCCCCTTTAAAAATGTGGAATATCTGTATGTTTTTCAACTGCAACAGTTACTAACTGTTATTATGATTTGTTGATATTGGTATTTTATACTATAGACAACCTTGGCAAGACTATACTCTTGAAAGATTGCTAAAATATATATTCAATAATTTAAGGAATGGCTCTGGAATCTGAAAAGTTCAACTGAATGTTGCATAAAAATCAGATTAATCAATCAATCATGGAAAATCTTTCAAAAGATTAAATGCAGACTGTTTTGTGATTATTCTGCATAGTGCAAGATAGAAACCTTGAGTGGACAATGGTTAATTTGTGAAATGAAGAGTCTCAATTTATCAAGCCTACCTTGAAGCCTTGTTTTCTAGGACAGGTAGCAGGAAGCAGCAATTACTCTACGGCAAAGGTAATGCATTCAGCGTATATTCATGTCGACCTCTCTTTCTATAGCATTAGTTAACATATACCAGATACAAGTCTTGACAATGATAATGGGCCATCTGATGCCTGTTCTATATGCCCTTATTAACAGAGAACATACTTTTGTTCCTAAAACATTTTGAGTTTTTCAAGTATCAAAAGAGATGAAATATTCTCATGTCTGTCTGCATTTGGTATCACATTTTAATGCTATATGCATATATAGATATGTCAGAATACATGAACACAAGATTGGTTTGTTTTACATTGTCGAATACTTATCCTCACTGGCCCTTGATTGCTTCTTGTCTGGAATTCTCCTGTTTCTGAGTGGTGTTCATTATTTAGTGTCTTGATTCTGGTGTTTTAAAAAAAAATACTGGCAACCAGATTTTGTTCTTTTTCATGGTTTCCTCCGTTCTGTTGAAATTGTCCAGGTGCTTGTAGATTACAATGGCTTCTCTGTGTAGTCTGACATGATGGTTGTCAGAGTGGTCCAGAACTTTTGTGTTCTCAAATAATATTCTACATCCAGGTTGGTTTATCATGTGCTCTGCTATAGCTGACTTCTCTGGTTGAATTAGTCTGCAGTGCATCACTGCCAATAGATCTTCTGAAGATCCCAGCCACAGATACAGGCAAAACGTTAGAATAGAATGCTGCTGGAACATAGCCATACTACCTGAAAAACCCACAGCAACCTAAACTAGGAGCTGGTGGCTACTATCACAAGAATCCAACTCTATGTCACACACAAAAACTTATATCCTAATTTTTGGGGAATACATTTTAATTTAATAGTGGCATTAAATGCAAACATATTTTTATTGAGATTCGTATATTTAGGTGGAGTTACACTTAAAAACATACATGTTCTAAGTGACATACCAATTCAACTTAAGAACAAACCTACAGAACCTATCCTGTTCATAACTTGGGGACGGACTGTAATAATAAGCCAGAAAATAAGCACTTTTCTCCTGTTAGTATAGGTTGGACTGCTCCACTAAAACTGGAAAATGGAAATCCAACTAAGTTTGTGTTATACAATGTCCAGGTTTTTTTCTATGTTAAACAGAGTAATATTGGAAGCAATATATTATCCATCCTAAGTGTTTCTTCCCTTTGTTCCTTCAATTAATCATGTCTTCAAGCAGTAACACATTTGAAAAACATCAATTTTAAAACATATGCTGTCTGATAACAGTTCATTTTTCATTACCCTTTCTTTTTCTGTGGGAAGAGGGCAGGAAGATTTTTTTTCCTGAATAGAAAAGCCTATCTCTTGTCAAGTCCCAACATGTCTCACCTCATGACGGAATGATCCCCCCTTTTTCCATCCGATAGTAGAATTTTTCTGTAAATATTGTGAAAGTGCAGGAAAGTGCCATTTAACAGTTGAGACTATTTGTTCATTGAGCCCATTACTTTCTACTCTGGTAATGGCTCTCTAGTAGTGACATTGTACAATTAATACAACTTGACACTACTGTAGCTACTATGGCTCAATGCTATAAAATCATGGGGTTGTAGTTTAATAAGCTCTCTTTGGCCCCAGCTCTCTTGGCCAAAGAGTGCTGGGGCCTCACCAAACTATAACTCTGGAGATTCCATAGCATTTAGCTACTGCAGTTTAATTCGTGTCAAACTGAATCAGTTCTACACCCTTGGTCTTCTGGCAAAAAAGATTTTCCATATCACGTCCTAACTTACTGGAAAAGTTAATTTTTCACAAGTCTTGGAATCCTTCAACCCATTTTGTCAAACACTGGTGCTGCCATACCATGCATGGTCTTTTACCTAAACATTGTTAAATATTAAGGGTCATTAAACCAATTAGTTTCATTATAAGTATATTAATACATAAATTTTAAGTCTAAAAAATCATTAGCAATAAAATTTTATACTTTAAATTTGAAACTTCAAGTAATAGCCACATGCACCATAGAGCTGATAAGAATCTGTTCCAGGAGCCATTTCAGTCCCTGTATAAATCACACTTCGACAGGCTTACAGTGAAACCTGAAGTCAACTCATGAATTCAATGGTACATTCTCATAAATGAGAACCTACAAATACAAGCTAAAACAAATTTCACTGCAAGTGAATCCCACTGATATATGGGGGATTTACTTCCACCTCCGAATATTTCTTGCCTAAGAAAATCTTATGAAATTCATGAGAGCACCATAAGTCAATAGGTGACTCAAAGGCACATTCGACTTCAACAGTAGTGTAATGATCACACCATAAATATTCTGTCACACTTCAAAAAGCACACGACCCTATCTTCTATTAAAAGTGGCCCAATTTAGGAGAAGAGTTAAATGGCAAGTTTATATCTAATACTCTTACCACTGGTGCCCAGTATGCATGCAGTGGACATATTGCATTAGAATTTGCAGGACTATTTCACCAGTATAGTACATGCATTTGCACTGATCATTTGAGTAACTCTCTACCTCTGATTTAAAACATTGTATCCATAACTGTCAATATTTGCTTGTTATTGTTGCCTTCAAGTTGTATCTGACTCATGGAACTGGCAACCCTAAGGAGAACCTATCAGAGTTTTCTGAGGATAAAATTACGTGACTTGCACAAGGTCAGTCACAAAAGTGGATTTCATGGATGAGTGGGGATTTGAACTGTGTTCTCCAGAGTTGCAGTCCAACTATGTTTTCGTTACCTCCAGACTGGATTACTGCAATGCACTCTACATGGGGCTGCCTTTGAAGACAGCGCAGAAATTGCAATTGGTACAAAGGTTGGCAGCCAGGTGGCTAACTGGAGCGAGTTATAGAGAGCAGACAATCCCCCTATCAAAGCAGCTCCACTGGCTGCTGATAGGTTTCTGGTCCCAATTCAATGTGCAGGTTATTACCTACAAAGTCCTAAGCCCCTTCAGGAGGAGCTCTGTCGGAGGCTGTCTCTTTCTGCCGACTTGGCCTCAGCAACTGGCCGAATTAGCCCGTCGGAAGATGGGGTTGACCTCCAGCAATACAGACAAGCTGTGGTAGGTCCCCCAGATCCTACGGCGTGCCAAGGGAATGATTTGTTTCCTTTACTGGAGCCACGAATGCGCAGAGTCGACTCGGTGTCTACTACTTTGGGGCTTGGACCTGCTACATTACCACAATGGGAGAGATCCATTATCCCATCTTACGGGACATCGTCCTCCAGTTCAATAAACTGGCCCGGGACTTCAATGCACTTGGTAACCAACTGAAAACCCTGGGGGGGCTGAGTCTAAGGGGTCAACCTTCCCGGTGGACATTACCTTCAGGAGCGCTGCCGGGTTTCTGGCCGGGCACTTCTTCTGGGCTTCAGCGGATGGGGAGCTGGATGAGACGGACCCCTGGGTTTCTTGGGGTGACCGCCCGGTCCTCGGGGGGTACCTGCTCAGTTCTGATTGTCCTTTCGAGGGACTGGTGGCTCCGGATGGTATGGACTGCTTGCGGTCATCTCGGCGTGACGGGCCACCTTTAGGGGACAGCGCCGGATCCGGCCAGGGGAATTCCCCGGGCCTCTTGATGTTTCGGCGATCCTTGCCCGTCCCCCTGACTGGCGTCCATGCCGGAGATTGTTCTCCGGATCGATGAAGGAGGCGTTGGCCTAAGAAATCCACATGGCGCCAGGCCTGAGGGACTCGGCATCCGAAGCCACGCCCCTTCCGCCTTCTTTTTCCCAGCTATCGGTAGAGACAGAACGGAAGTGGGCTCTTGGAAGCTCTGCCAGCCAGGGGAAACTAGAGATTACATCAGATGACTATGACATCGCCCCTTCAACTCAGCCTGGTGTAGCACAGCAGTTCTCGTTCATGCCTGGGGGGCAGGAGCCAGGACCGGGGGTCCCATTGGCATTGGGGCCTGCAGCAGCAGAGCTAGATTCCGAAGAGGATTTAGAAGGGTTAGCAGAAGGAGAGTTTCCCATCACTGGGCCTCCTTCGCCCACAGAAAGCTTGGCATGGGAGGAAGGTTGGCTTGACCCTTACGAGACAGACAGATAACCAGGTGCAAATGGAAAGCAGTGATAGCGAAACTTATGAACGGCCGGGTGGGAGAGGTTCACAGGATCCTGTGAGTGAAAACATGGAAGAGAGCGGCTGGGAAGATTCTAGGGAGGAGAGCTCTCATGGAGATAGAGACCCAGGTGCTGGGAGGCAAGGCCGAACCTTTGATAGGAGACGAAGCATCGAGTCTAGCAGAAGGGGATGGTACCACAGCCTAGACAGGCCGAGGTCTGTCAGCAGAGATTGGAGACGACGAAGCCTAGAGCGTCGGGGACCTCGGCCGAAAGATTAAGTATAGGATCCGTGGGAACGAATCCCCAGTACTTTGGCCACGTCTCTTCTGAGTAGACGGGTAGCGAAGTTGGTCCACAGAGCTAAGTTGGCTAGTGGCCACCAAGTCTTGCCTTGCATCTTGTACCTTGCCTTGTTCCTGAATCCGCATTGCTGTGCGGAGCTTTGCCAAGTCTTTTGGATCATTTACCAAGCTGCTTTTGGACAATTGATTGCTTACTGCCTTTGGATTGCTTTTGCTATTTTTATGGACAATATTCCTTTTGAACTGTTTTTATATTCAATAAAGTAGTTAGCCTTCAGTCCGTCTCTGTGTGTGTGATTAAGGGGTCGGTCAAGTCCGTGCATCGGGACACCTGGTGAGGGTCTGAACCCTCCCCAGAGCCCCTAGAGCCCTAATTCCATCCTGGATGCTGCTGACCTTGTCTTAGTTTCTATGGGGAGGGAAATGATGGTTAAGGTGGTGTCGGCAGCCGGACGTGGAGCTCCGGCCAAAGTTGCCAAGTTTGTCAGCCTTGTCTATGCCAAGTACCCCAAACATAGGTGCCGTGTTTCATCTGAAGGGGTCTGGCCTCCAGTATAGACATACAGAGAGTCCCTTGTCGTGGCTGATTCAGGACGAGTAGCCAAGCGATTTCCTGGACCCGTCGGTGACAACCATTGGGCCAGCGGAAGGGGTGCCGTGCGCACTCGGCGGTGACTGCCCCTTTGCAGGGATGGTTGGTTGCCCTTGGTCCCTCTATGGCATCCATTGCTCCCGTGCGCAACTCCTTTTTTTTATAATAAGATTTTTATTGACAACTTTTATATTTATAAGACTTAACATCACAACAAGGAGGGGGAGGGATCGGGGATGGGGGGAGATAAGAATACAAAAGGATATGTTGACTTCCATTCTCATTCTGCACTAAATATACATTTTCATTGCTAAACTTCTTTATCAGTCACGAGACATCCCTGTTGCTCTTCTTAACAATTAATTATCGACAGCGTTCCTTTCTTTATTTACACTTTCTTTCTATATTCTTCTATCATGGCACAGTCTGTCTTCTTACCCCTTTACCATGATTTATATCGTAACCAGTAAGTTAATTCATCCATATCTCTTATCTCCATAATTTTAATTAGCCATTGCTCTTTTGTGGGGAGGAGGTTTTGTTTCCATAGTTTTGCAAATACCATTCTTGCGGCTGTTGAGAGGAACACAAAGAGCTTTTCACGTTTTCACTTGGAAATATTTCTTGTTCTATTACCCCTATTAAATACAATTCCGGTCTCATTTTAAATTCTATTTGTAGTAATTTTTTTGCATTCCTCATGTATCATCTGCCAGTATTCTTTTATCTTTGGACATGTCCACCACATATGAAAAAATGTACCTTCCTGCTTCTTACATTTCCAACAGGTATTTCCAGTATTTTTGTACATTATATTTAGTTTCTTAGGGGTTATATACCACCGATGCAACATTTTCAGCCAGTTTTCCTTTAAGTCTGTTGCGTATGTAATTTTCAGTTGTTTAGACCAGATCCTTTCCCATTCTTTAAGTTGGATTGTTCTCCCAATATTCTGTGCCCACTTGACCATAGAGTTCTTGATTACATCTGTTTCTGTTGCCCAATTCAGTAGTATAAGATATGTTTTTGATTTTTTTTTTGCGTCTTCATTATCAAGTCCCAGGGTCTGTCAGTATCACTAAATCCTTTGGCCCCATCAATATTAAACTGTTTTCTTAATTGGAAATAATGGAGCCACCTTACGTTGCTAAATTTCCTCGTAATTTCTTCCCCGTTTTCAATTCATAACTAGTTCCCTTTTTTTTTGTATAATATCTTTATACTTGGGCCACGGTCCAGCCCAGCAGTCGTCTTTTGGTTCGCCTCAGGGGTGAGAGCCATGTCGGTGTCTTATCGTAAAAAATTTTTTTATATTTATTCCATACTTTTATCAGGGAGGATCTAATGTAGTGCGCAACTCCTTGAGAGTGCTGAGAGCGCACCCAGAGCCGCAGACATCTTTGAGGCCTCTGAGGGGGTCCCGGGGGGCGCCCACGGTGCCAGGCGAGCCGACACCCAATTTCGGGGGTTTGGGCCGAGTCTAGTGGAACAACGCCAGCCCCCACAGGCGCCGTAATGGCGGTTGGATCACCACCCCCTCCGCCTCCTTCCTTCGACCCTGCGCTGAAGATGGGTCCATCTGACTCCCCGGATGAGCGGAGGTGTTGCCGGAGGAGGGGCCGGAGGCGTGGTAGGAGGAGGAGTCAGCGCACCCTCCCATCCCCCTCTTTAGCTTCCTCCTTATCTCTTCCTCAGTCGACTTCCAAGATAAGCGGCCCTTCCTCTGAGAGAAGGAAAGAGGCAGCCGGAGCTGACTTTTCGGCAGATCCCCAGGCTGCAGGGCCTGACCACATGCCCAACTCACTCAGGCCAACTAATATCAGCACCTTCAACAATGGTACCTACAATCGAGTGCCCCGAAATACTGTAGGTGGAGACATAGGTGGCCCAAGACATTCTGGGGAGCTGATTATCTCTCCTGGAGGTCGGCCACCTCTTCCAGCTTCCAGAGGAGACCAAGGGGTGGCCTGGTTAAACCCACAAAGGGTAATGTAACGTCAGACCCACTTAAGGTGACTGACTCATCTAATGACAATACTGCCGGGGAAGTCGATACCACCATACCCTCTGGCATGAACTGTTTAAAGCAAGTGACAAACTCTCAGCGTCAAATAACCACCATGTGCGTGGTTCCTGGTTCGCAAGAGAGCTGATGTTCACCCCAGCCCCTCTCAGGCCATACTCTGGGAGTGGGAAGTCACCCCCCTTTGTTGGCAGACAACTGCCTCCATAGTGTGTTTGATCCTCATGTTTTCCCCTTATTTATGTTTAACCTTAACTGTTTGTCTTGTAATATGTGTTTCTGTTATTATGTTATAATTCAGCTGTATACTGCTAATTCAGCTGAATTATAAATAAATAAATGATTTCGGTCCAGCCTATCTTGGCAATTTCATCTATCCCTATGAACCTGTGCAAGCTCTAAGACAGGGATGCTCATTAGGTAGATTGCGATCTACTGGTAGATCGCGTAGGGCGTCCTGGTAGATCACAGACAGGGCAGGAGGAAGGCTCAGTCCCGCCCCGCAGGCTCCCAACACTGCCCAAGTGCTGCCGGCCCTGGGTTATCTGAGGTCCTTTGAACACAGTTGAATAAAATCCCATGTTATCTGCTTTGAATCAGATTGTATGGCAGTGTGGACTCAGAAAACCCAGTTCAAAGCAGATATTGTGTTATATGTTTCACATTTCTGTAGTGGGTAGGTAGATCATTTTGACTTGGTTGTTTTATAAGTAGCTCGCATGCTGAAAAAGTGTGAGCACCCCTGCTCTAAGGTCTGCTGGGGAGGCCCTTCTCTCTCTTCCACCTCCATCACAAGCACGGTTGGTGGGGACGAGGGATAGGGCTTTCTCGGACACCCTGAGTCCCCAGAGAGATGGTGACAGGATTCAAAAATAAAGTTGTTGTTGTTCAACACTATTTTATTATTTATTTCATTTATTTATTTAAGCAACTATGGCATACATCTTATTTTAAATTGACAAGATCAGACTGACTGAAATTTGATTTGAGTGCTAAACAAAGGAAAATGAAACTCACAATGAATCTGCTGAAATCTTTTTAAACTATCCCGTACACGCACGCACACACACAGGAGTGACAATTTTCTCACAATTTTAAAGTATCAAGTGGATCATCAAATTCTATGATGGCTTGATACTTTTAAACTGAGGAAGATTTACACAGCAGTTTCTTGCAAACACTTCAACTTCATTACACAGCATACATATTGTGTCTAACTTGCTATTTGAGAATACTTGCCTATTTTTATGAAATAAAAATCAGATGTGCAGAATTAAGTGATCATTTCTTCTTGCAACCTTTAAAAAAAATGAACCAAATAAGAGCAGTTCATTAAAACTGTTATTGAAGTATAATGGGTCCTGAAGCGATTGTGTGAGCTACAAAATTGTAAACACATTTAGGGTTATAAAAAACCCACACATTTCAAATCAACTTGTTTCTCTAAATTATATATATAATTCTTTGCATTTAAAATCTTTATTACAATGAAATTTCATCTTAATTTGCCCATATCCACCCTATCCCCAGTCACATTCGTTCCAACAGTTACAAACATTAACTTTCTCAACAAAATGTGTAGAATATTGGCTTTTCTCTCATCTAAGCCAGGATGCAATGATGGCTGAAGACTGGTTCAGGTCAAGTTAAGTCTAAAGTAGACAGGAAAGAAAGAACTCCTTAACTTTTATGATATTTCTAGTGAGGTATCAGCATTGAGAGCAAGAGAAAAATCCCAGTTGTCACTCTTTGAAAAGAAATATTGGAGAAAGGTTGGAGTTCAAAACCTTTAAACAAAAGACTTTTCTTCCTCTTGCAGTAAGCAGAACAGAGGATTCACAAGTGACTGAAATTAACCCCAAGAGGATGAGCTAGTAGAGGCATGTAGTCAGTTTTCAGGAGAATGTCCTGGCCTCCTATTGCTGCGCAGGTTTTCTAATTCCAGTCAAGCTTCTTTTGCTATTTTGAAGAATAGCAAAATTGTGCAGCTAAGGCAAACATTGTTTAGTGTTGTTTTTTTTTAGCAAGGAAGAGAAGCTAGCCAAATTCAACAATGCTATCTATAGCTTAAAAAACTGTTCAGATATGGATCATTGTTCTCAAACATTCAACCTCCTATGCTTACAACCACTAAATGAACTTGGTTTTTTTAAATAAAAAAAACTTCCAGCTCATTTGCAGACTTTTGACACAACCTACAATCATTTTAGCAATTTCACTGACATATACAATTAATACATTGAAAGAATTTAAAATCTTAAAATTGAACTTTCCAATTACAACACATTAAATGATTTCTGTTAAATGATGATGATAACTTTATTTTTATACCCCACTACCATCTTCCCAAACGGACTCAGGGCAGCTTAAAGGGAGACAAGTCTAAAAATAGAGATTAAAACACAAACAATAAAATGAAATGAAACAAAATAAAATCAACAACAACATCAGAAAAACATTACATTTTAAAAACAGTCTAATTATAGACACCAGCATTAAAGAACAGAAAACGTTCTGGCCAGATCAAATGTCAACTCTTCAAAAAAAATTAAAAGTTAGTATCTCCCTGTGAACTTTCTGATTAACCACTGAAAATCCCCTTTATGAACCATAATACCAATGCTCAGTTGTGAGGAAATATCGCATCTATCTTGCCATGCTTTTTTATCAAAAGATGAACTCATAAACATTAATGCAAAGTTCTGTCTATGTATTTGTAAGATATGAGACATTTTTGTCCACTATAATCTTTTAAGTTCCAATGTAGAATAAAATTGAATTATCTGCCCATTTAGCTCTCAGTTGGTATCTGGAATTCTCTCAAATATGATATCTAATCACGTGAAATATTAATTTTTCAACAAGACCATCAATATTGCAAGTGTGAACAATTGTGTTACACTCCAAATGTTGAGCAGTACAGTGCCCACCCCTTTTTGATACGGGTTATGCTATCTATAAATGCAGACAATATCCAGCAATATCTGCAGGACAACATTTCCCACTCCTGTATGGTACGAAACCTCCTGTGAATTATACTCTGGTGCATGGTTTGCTTCACAGTGAAAAGCAAGAGGATGTCCATTAAGCCCCTCCCCATGTTATCAAAAGAAGAAATGATATAAAGCTCCTACACAAAAGTATAAGAATGGGCTTCCTACTTTATTCAATGCAAAATGTCTTTTTTAAAAGAGGTTTGCCACAGCATGGATATTGCAATTCCCATAATTTTTCCCTCCCCATAAAACTTGCAACGGGTCTGTAGCATCCTAAACACCATGTGAATGAGTTAAATATGCCAGACCTGTGCAATTTGTGACTCACCAAAATGCAGTCTGTCAACTATAGCATGGTTCATATGTCAAAATGGCAGAAAATTTGGTTTTGTGATCTTCCCTATCCTTATGTCTCCCTGTTCCCTGTTCTTCAGGTGGAAGAGTAGTAAGAACATAAGAACATAAGAACATAAGAAGAGCCATGCTGAATCAGGCCTCAGCCCATTTAGTCCAGCATTCTGTGTCACATAGTGGCCCACTAGTTGTACACAGGGATCTCTAGCAGAAAGGAGGGCAAAACCCTCACCTGCTCCCGACCCCCCACAACCAGTACCCGGGGAAAATCCTGCCTGCCTCCATCAACACAGAGGTGGCACTTGGATGTCCATTTCAGGAACTACTGATTCCCTTGGTATCCATGAATCTGTCTAATCCTGCCGTGAAGCTGTCCAGGCTGACAGCTGTCACAACCTCCTCTGGAAGTGAGTTCCATAACCCAATGACCCTCTAGGTGAAGAAATATTTCCCTTTATTAGTCCTAACTTTCCTACCTTGGAGCTTTAGGGAGTGCCCCCTAGTCCTAGTGTTGTGTGACAGAGAAAATATTTTTCTTTATTCACCTTTTCTATCCCATGCATGATTTTATACACTTCGATCAAGTCACCTCTTAAACGCCGTCTTTCAAAGCTGAAAAGACCAAGGCGTTGCAACCTGATTTCAGTAAGGGAGCTGCTCCATCCCTTGGATCATTTTTGTTGCCCTTCTTTGTACCTTTTCCAGTTCCGTTATATCCTTCTTGAGGTGCGGTGACCAGAATTGTACACAGTACTCCAGATGTGGCCTCACCATAGATTTGTAGAGAGGCAATACAACATTTGCCGACCTATTTTCGATTCCCCTTCCTGATCATGCCAAGCATAAAATTTGCTTTTTTCACTGCTGCAGCGCACTGGGTTGACATCTTCATTGAGCTGTCCACCAAAACCCCAAGATCCCTTTCCTGGTTTGTCTCAGAAAGCTTTGACCCCATCAATTTGTAGGTGTAGTTGGGGTTCTTTGCCCCGATGTGCATGACTTTACACTTGTTTAGGTTAAAATGCATTTGCCACTTTGTTGCCCATTCACTCAATTTCGAGAGATCTTTCTGGAGCTCTTTACAGTCAGTTTCATTTTTAACTACCCTGAACAGTTTAGTGTCATCTGCAAACTTTGCTACCTCACAATTTACTTCTACATCCAGATCATTTATGAATAAATTAAAAAGTAACGGCCCTAAAACTGAACCTGGGGTACGCCACTTCTCACCTCTTTCCATCCAGAGAAGTGTCCATTTATTACCACCCTTTGTTTCCTACAGTTTAGCCAGGTTCCAATCCAGGATAAGACCTGTCCCCTGATTCCATGGCTGAAGAGCTTATTTAGGAGCCTCAAAATCTCACCTGGGACAGGGACGACAACATTTTGTTGTTATAAGGTACTCATTAAAATACTTAGTATTTTGAGGTGAAAATCTCGTGAGATTGACTATTTCCTTTATAATGAAATCTCAGGTCTTCTCAGCCACAGTCCAGTGCACTAAAAAGATAGGTTGCTTACCTATAACCATGTTTCTTCGAGTGGTCATCAGTGAAATCTACACATATTGTAGTAATTTTTGTGCATGTGTAGCAGCTCAGACCCTATAACAAGCTCTCTATACCTTTAAGGCTCCACCCGTCCTCCCCATAGTACATATAGTACACAGGTGGGGCTGTAGCACCAGTTCCTCCCTCGTGCAGTGGTAGAGTCACTGAGGCATGACACTCAGCGGGGAGGCAGGGTAGGGATGTTCAGATTGATGCACAGGTGCCGGCGGTGGCCGGGAGAGCCTTTGCACAAAACTTGTGCACCAACTGCAACCATACCTCATGAAGTTTGACTTGACCACGGTGGTCCATGCTCTAGTTACCTCTAGATTGGACTACTGCAACGCACACTACGTGGGGCTACCCTTGAAGACAGCCCAGAAATTACAACTAGACCAACACTCGGCAGCCAGATTAATAACTGGGGTGACTTACAGGGAGCAGTCAACCCCCATTTAAGGAGCTTCATTGGCTGCCGTTCACTTTCCGGTCCCAATTCAAGGTGCAAATTATCACCTATAAAGCCCAAAATGGTTTGGGACCTGCCTGCTTTCATGACCATATCTCCCTCCATGAATCAGCCCGGGCCCTTCAATCTTTGGGGGAGGCCCTCCTTTCACCCCTGCCAGTTTCACAGGCTCGTCTGGTGAGCACAAGAGAGAGAGCCTTTTCCTCTGTGGCCCCCCAGCTCTGGAACTCTCTACTCGAGAAGGGCAAGGCAGTGTTAGGGAGCATTAGTGCAGGAGGGGCTGCATCCCCCAAGGGGAGCAAGGCTACCTCTGTGCGCTTGTGCTGCGTGGCTCTCCAGAGCGTGCGCGCTGCCTCGGCGGAAGTTGAAGGCCTCACTTCCTGCAAAAGCTCTTGGATCCGCCCTTGTCCTTCTGGATACAAAGCAAGCACACCAGCAGCAGCTTCAGGAGCCTTCGCCTTCTTCCGCTTCCCCTTGGAAGCTGTTGCTGGCGAGGTTCCACGTGGTGACTTGGAGTGGTGCCGCTTCGGCGTTGCCAAGGAAGCAGAGCGCACTGGAGGTGTGGGGGAGGAAGGCACTGCTGGTGGCGATGGCTCCAAAGCCACTCGGTGTAGGAAGGCAGCGGGAAGAAGAAGCTTCTCATAAAGTAAGGTCTTTAAGTTTGTCTGCCAATGTCTCTTGGTTTGAGGGGCGAGAGTTTATCAAACAGCACAAGATTGGGTAACATGAGTTTCCCCCAAACACAAAAGGCATAAAGAGTGCTCATCAGAAGCAGGAAACTTCCCTCACAAGCAGTACACATTTTAGAAAGTGCTAGAGACAAACTGGCCTGGCAATGGTCAAACAGAGTCCTGGGTCAAGGCAGGCAGTAAACAAGGGTGGTCAGACAGTCCAAGGTCAAAATCCAGCTGTCCAAATTGAGGTAAATCCAAAGAATAGTCAAACAACCAGAGTAAAGTGAATGGAATAGAGAGAAGGTTCCTAACGCTCCTGCTTGCACAGGCGGAAAGAAGGAACTGATGCTACAGCCTCACCTGTGGCCTATATGTACTATGGGGAGGACAGGCCATAGCCTTAAAGGTATAGAGAGCTTGTTATAGGGTCCGAGCTACTAAGCATGCACGAGAATTACTACCATATGTGCAATTTCACAGAGACCACGAGATAGAAACTTTGGTCTCTAATGCCTATTCATTAACAGTCACTTGACCATAACACATTGGATTTTATGCTGTGTACTGCTTCTCCATCACACACATATAGGTATGGATGAACCGAAAAACCTGTATTTAGCACCATGGAGACTCATAATGACTGCTTATAGTTCTTCCATTTCAGCTGTTGGGCACATAGGAAAAACAACCAATATATCTTGAAGTTTATAGATACATCCAGCAGAAAATTGAAACTGAACTAACTTTAACCTCAATATCTCAATGGTCTTAAATAAATCCTGAATTCTTCCAATGTAAAAGGTCTAAAACACAGTATATATGTATATTTTATTACAATTATCACATTACTATCTATATGTAAATCAGTCTGCATTACAAGCAGTAAATAGGGTATCTTCCTAAAATATACACCTGTTCAAACTCCATTCCTATATAGTGTTTTGAAAATATTTTGATTTAATCTTTGTATAAAAAACTAAAAGTAACCTTAATTTTTTGTCAAAGTGATAACATAACCAATTTGGAAGTGCGGGCCTTATGGGAAAATAATTTGTTTTTAATTCAAAATACATTGTTACATAAAATGCTTCAATCACCTATCATTTGGAATTCAATTCAGATTTATCCCTTTAAAAAATGTTGACTAGCAACATTAATTTTTAAAAGGCCAGGAAATTGGCATTTATTGATTATGAAGAGCTATGTATCTGAAAACTAGATAATTAGTTCTATTTTATTGAACTTTCCATCCTGGAAAATTCCTCTACTGTAAATGTAAGGAGAACATTACAGTTTAAAATATTAGAGTCTAAAGCTCCTGTATATCCATCACATTTTATGTATCTTTATGTATCATTTCCCTACCAAACATCCCCTGTAGTTGCAAGCCCAAAATCCTTCAAATGAGCCCAAGTTCAACAAAAATGTTTATTTACTATTAACTGAAAACTGTTATAAGAATATTTGATATTTAACAATGCACTTCAATTCATTTTATTACAAAGATTCCCCGGTAAAAATAGCACCAAAAATGGTAGGTTTGTAAAGTTAAACTGTTTCATGTAAAAAAAAAGGTCTTGTATCAAAAAACAAAATGTTTTCTTTATTACTAGCTATTTAATGGATACATATTATATTGATTGATAATTTAATTATATTGTAACTTTTTGCTGCTGGGATGATATATAAAAAATATAATATAATAACAATAAAGAAGACCAAATTTGTCAAAGGCTTTCACAGCTGGAATCACTGGGTTGCTGTGAGTTTTCTGGGCTGTATGGCCATGTTCCAGATGTTTTGCCCACATCTATGGCAGGCATATTCAGAGGTTGTGAGGTTATTATTATTCTTTTGTTGCTACCCTAAGGCTTTTGCATACCTAAACCAACAAAAATATTTGGAAGGTATCAGTCCTGCAGTTCCTCTGTAACAGGGGTCAGGAACCTATGACTCACAAGCCAGGTGTGGCTCTTTTGATGATTTCATCTGGCTCGCCAATGATTTTGATGATTGCATCACTTCCTGAAGTGGGCCCGCAGTAAGCCAAGGCCCCACAAGCCGAGAGGACGCTCCAGGCAGAGGGCCCCAAGCCGGCCGCCACCTACAACGCACCATGGCTGCAAAGGCCATGGGCAAAACAATGGTGCAGCACCGGGGAGGGGCGTGGCACAGAAGCAACCAGCCCGACTATGCGAGCAACGCAGCCAGCCAAGGCCCAGCGCAACAGAGGGGCACTCCAGAGTGGCGAGCGGCTGCCGAGTGCCACCCCGCCATGTCACCCCAGGAAGGCCAGCTGAGGCCCGACATCTGCAGGGAGAGATGAGGAGCAGGGCCGCCACCTCTAGCAACCCCTGCCCCCATCCATCGCTATGACGCACCCGCGGCAAGAAGGGGAAGGGCGCAGGGGAGAAAAAGAGCCCCTCCTGCCAACAGGAAAATTTGCGGCTCAGGGTGCGAGGCAACTGAGCGAGATAGCCCTGGTGCCGCCCGATGCCCCAGGGCCACAATGAGGGAAAGGAAAAACGGCAATGGCCCAGGAGGGAAGAGGGCCTGCCACCCATGACCTTGCAGGTACCAGGTCAATTTAGATTGCACCTGCCATAGCCACAATATATTATATGGCATATCATCCCACCAGATCACTGCGCTCCGAAGAGCTAAATCTCCTGGTCATCCCTAATGTGAAGACCTACCATCCGCAACACGCCGGTGGGCTTTCTCTGTTGCAGCCCCAACCCTGTGGAACGCACTGCCCGCCAGCATTCGTGCCACCCAGAGCCTCCTCCCGTTCAGGAGAGCAGTTAAGACATTGCTGTTCCAGCAAGCCTTCGGGGTTAACTAGACTGTAGCTCGCGCTGCCTAGCTGACACCCCACTGCGACTCCATCTGCTGTTTCAACTGTTCTAATTGTAATTATATTCTAATGGTGTTACTGTGGTTTATGAGATATCTGTCAATTGTATTTTACGAACTGTTGTGAGTCGCCCCGAGTCGTTTGGGGGGCAGACAAATGCGAAATAATAATAATAATAATAATAATAATAATAATAATATGGCTCTCACTGAAATAAATTTCCAAATATTTTACTTTAATGGCTCTCTGAGTCAAAAAGGTTCCTGACCCCTGCTCTGTAAGCTAATAAGTAGCAAAACGTTCATAGTTTTCATTAAATGTGATGATGTAAGAACGGAATCAACTACTATTCTGAACATGTTCATACTTTTTATGGCATTACTGACTTAAGTTGAAGTCATTGTTACATTTTTTTAAAGAAAATATTAGGTTTCTGTTGTTACACATTAAAATCCCACTGACATTCAAAGAAATTGATTGTCAACAGTTACATGCAGCCAAAAATTCATATACAGGCAATCCCCGAGTTACAAACATCCAACTTACAAACAACTCATAGCTGTTATTTAACATCTACATGCATCCCCTTTCTCAGCTGGTGCGAAGCTTTGGGCTTCAGTGCCATCAGTACGCTGATGACACTCAACTTGTTCTAAGGAAGGAGGGCCACCCTGACTCTGTACCTGATAATTTCCATCAGTGTCTTGAGGCCGTTACTGGATGGTTGTGTGCCAGCAGATTGAGGGTGAATCCAGCGAAGATGGAGATCCTATGGCTGGGCCGCCCGGGTGGGAGGGATATCCAGTTGCCTACCCTGGATGGTGAGGCATTACGTCCGTCATCTTTGGTAAAGAGCCTGGGGGTCCTCTTGGACCCGCTGCCGACAATGGGGGCTCAAATCTCCACTGTGAGCAAAACTGCATTTTTCTATCTGCGTCAGGCTAGATGAGTGGCTCCCTACCTATCTCGGAGTGACCTAGCTATGGTGATCCAGGCCACAGTAATCTCGAGGTTAGATTACTGTAACGTACTTTACATAGGACTTCCCCTGACAGTGACCCGGAGACATAAGCTAGTGCAGAATGCTGCTGCTCGCGGGGGAGCCAGCAGGTTGCCATATAACTCCAGTACTGCAGCAACTGCACTGGCTGCCAATCGAACACCGGGTCACTTTCAATGTGTTAGTTCTCACTTTTAAGGCCTTACATAGTCTGGGGACAGTGTACCTAAAGGATCGCATTGTACCATATAAACCCCAGAGATCACTACGTTCGGAAGATCAGGATTTGTTAGAGATTCCCAGCTGCAAGGCTTTTCGCCTGACGGCAACTAGACACAGGACTTTCTCGATTATTGCTCCATCATTGTGGAATCCCCCCCCCCCCCTGAGGCCCGGGCATTGTCAAATCTGTTGTCCTTCCACAGGGCCTGCAAAACTCATCTGTTTAAACAAACCTCCGAGTTGTGTTAAATCGTATTTTAATGTTGTTTTAATTGTTGTATTGGTTGTGAACCGCCCCGAGCCTTTGGGAGTGGAGGTATAGAAGCCAAATAAATAAATAAATAAATAAGAATGGGGCTAAAACAATAGGAAGTGAGTAAAATCTACCCCTCAGAAGGGAAATCCACTCT
Organism: Anolis apletophallus; assembly: GCA_030556195.1. Classification (NCBI taxonomy): domain Eukaryota; kingdom Metazoa; phylum Chordata; class Lepidosauria; order Squamata; family Anolidae; genus Anolis; species Anolis apletophallus. The sequence goes on from JARBWK010000002.1 coordinate 31,146,035, forward strand.
TGAGTTATCATATGGAAAAGGTGTCTCCATTGAAGAATTCTCACCAATCCTTTTTCAAAATCCAACTATCACAGTGACAAAAAGTGAGGCAAAGTCTTCTGAACACAGGCACAGACAGTAAAGCAAACAACACAGGGGTGTTAATTCTTCCGTATGCTATCCAATGCATGCATGCATGTGGGTGTGTGTATTGCGCATGCAATGGAGTTACACTTTAAAATGTACCTGTCCCAACTAACATACACATTTAACTTAAGAGCTGTGAAGTCTTGGCTTTGTCTTTTCCTCTCCTTTGCTTCAGCTCCACCTGTTCATAGGTTTTCCCAATAATGTAGATACCTTCTTTTGTATTAATTTTGAGTGGAGCTTAAAATCCCCCCACAGGCCAACCTTAGTTGGTCTATTCCATTTCCCTGTATAGAGCTCTCTTGCTGGACTCCTCCTCTTTCTACAGCAGAGCTACTGTGACTTAAGCTTGGGACTGTCTGGGAACCCTATGCTCAAGCAATCAAAAAACAGGCATCCTTAGCACCTGCATTCAGCAGTATTTTATACCACCAGTCCAAAGGACAACAGAAGCTTTGGTTATCTTTTCACCTTGCCTAAAGTGCCTCTGTCTACTAAGGGTCTTAATCTTAACAGTAGGTATACAGATAGCCCCTGAGTAAACCCAGACACTATAGCTTTCTCATAGGCTCAGGCATTCCATCACAAGAGCAAACCAACAGAACCCCTCTTGTTCATAACTGAGGGGCTGCCTGTAGATAAATTCTGCATTGAAAGTGAGAATCTGAAAGCAAGACTAATGCTCTCAACTTACATAAGAACATAAGAAGAGCCATGCTGAATCAGGCCTCAGCCCATCTAGTCCAGCATTCTGTGTCACACAGTGGCCCACTAGTTGTACACAGGGATCTCTAGCAGAAAGGAGGGCAAAACCCTCACCTGCTCCCGACCCCCCCACCAACCCGGTGTTGATCCTGCCTGCCCCCCATCAACACAGAGGTGGCACTTGGATGTCCATTTCAGTAACTACTGATTCCCTTGGTATCCATGAATCTGTCTAATCCTGCCTTGAAGCTGTCCAGGCTTACTTTCTGGGACAGACACAACTGTCTTCAAGTGGTGGAAAGGAAAGCAAAGGAAAATTCTCAAGTGCCAAAATGCACCCAGGGAAATGCTTATTTTTAAAGACCTGCATCCCAATTCACCTTAGAGTATATGCCAGAATTTTTCTACTCAGAGTCTTTTCCACTCCCACCAGATCTGCTGCAAATATCCTAAAAACATTCGATGGAAACATAATCCAAGGTAAAACATTTGCTCAGTCAAAACATTGTGGTAACTTGAGTGCGTATGCAAATGTCTACAAAACGAAGATGCTTTCTACCTGCAGTGCATTTTTTTCAACAGAATATACATTTAGACATAGGCTGGTATGTATATCCCATTTAAAATCACAATGGGGATAAACCAGCTTCTTTAGAGTTCAGGGATGTACACGTCACAAAAGTAGGAAGAAGGGGAAGTGTGGGTGGAGGAAAACATTATTCTCTTTTGCTCGTCTCTCTTAAGTGTTCTAAATAATGATGGTGATGACAGTGAAGATTATGGCCCTTGTACATATTCACAAGTCCCACGCAAAAAGCAAGAAATGATCACTATACATTAATCACGGTCATTCCTTCCCCCACCTCTGGATAAATGGAATTAATGGAAACTAGAATAAGTTTCCATTTATTCCAGTAGTGGAGTTTTAGAATCTAAGAGTAGAATTACAATAATTTTTATATTTCACAATCAAAAATTGTCCTGGTATTGCAATATGTAACGGATGCTACTATGGGACTAACAGGAAACTAGAAACATTTCCCCAAGTTATTCTATATCTTTAAATGAAAAACTACCTATGATCTTATGGTCTATAATCTGCAAAATATAAATCAGCAAAAGGAAGTTGACATCTATGGCTGAAAACCGAAGCCAAATGCTCTATCTACTGGGATAATATGCCTTCATATAATGCGCTTCTCATGTGTTATTTGTGTTGATAACTATAGCTCTTGCATTTATAATTCCATTATACTTTTATAAATCAGCGTTTTGAGAAATGATTTTGAACCATTAATATATTTTCCTGGTTAAAATTCTTTGAGATGTTCTTAACAAGAGTCTTAGATAATGAATTTGGGCAAACTCTGGAACAGTCTTTACACTATTATCATTCTCATTAATTTTCAGAACTACCCACTGTGTTGAGATGATTGTCATGGGCCTAAGACTTCAATTTGGCTAAATATTTTTGCATATATTTCAACATATAAGAAACTAGCAGATGTTTAAATCTTAAGTTCACCTTCTGGAAATAGTTAAATATTTACTATAATGTAATAATTTATTTTGCTGCACTCATTCTCCACCTCACTTTTTCTGTCTTTAATCATTCTTTTACTGTGCTCATCAACTGAATAAAAAGAGCTTTCAGGAGATGACAGAATGTATTAGATTTAGTAAATATATATATATATATATATATATATATATATATAAATATCTTAAAATATTGAATATATGAAAAAAGAAAACAAATATATATGCACAAAATATTCAATGTATCAATTCCATAATCTTCAGACTATGTAGGGAAAAGTGGGTAATGAATAACTATTATAAATTGTTCACATATATTTCAAACTTCCATTTTCTTTAATCTCTTTCTCTGTTTTCTGTTGTACATACAATTCCCTTTAATTATTACAAGAAGCTGTACTAATAGAAATATTACTTTAAGAAGAGTTCCTACTATGCCGATACATTTACTCACTTCAGCTTCTCTCTCTCTCTCTCTCTCTCTCACTCACACACACACACACACACACACACATATATATATATATATGCACCACATTTCTGTTATCTTGTCCCCAATTGTTTCATCCTTTAGCATCCTCATATCAGAATAATAAGTATTTCATTACTGGTTTATCTGTCCAGAGGCTTGAGAAGCACTAACAATTAACCCTCCCTTCATGGTGATTGATACAGGCTTTGCTTTCAATTTGTTCCACTACACAGATCAGGAAATTCTGAATGCGATCATCCTTATTGACCTGTGCCTTCAAACACATTGCTACAATAAGATGAAAGTAATTATTAAAAGGAGCGCTGGACTATTCAATACTAAAACAAGGTTTCCAAAAATCATTTTTGACAGCCTTCTTTAAAAAAAATGCCATTATCAGATATAAAATCAAAAGATAGATTTTCTTTCTGGTTTGCAAGTATTAAATTCATATCTCATCAAAGCATTGTGTTGCAATTATTAATCATTACTATACTTTTGCAATCCAAGTCTACCACCTAAGAAGCAACATGAGGACGAATCACTAGCAGGAAAATGAACAAGCATTTAACTTATGCAGAAGTTACTTTAACCATTTATTCCAGCATTATGTGTTAACCAAAATATATGGTCACAAATCCAGAGAAAATTAAATTGCACTTCAGTCCAATCGGAATCAATGTGACTTAAGCTCATCTAACTTTCTTCAGATCAGGATCATTAATTCTAGTCCATAGATCAAAAATACAATAGCACTTCATACTTTAAATCCACCAAATCAATGGGAAACCAAAGTACAGTGTAGATTATTCCACTATTACTGCCTACAAATTTCTACTCATTCATGAAGGCATTTGAGGGGGGGGGGTTGTGTCAGGAGCAACTTGAGAAACTGCAAGTTGTTTCTGGTGTGAGATAATTGTCTGTTGGGATGTTGCACAGAGGACGGCAGGATGTTTGATATTTTGCCATCCTTGTGGGAGGCTTCTCTCATGTCCCCACATGGGGAGCTGGAGCTTTATTGATTGTACTGTCTTATTATTTGTTGCTGTGTTGTTTTTACTGATGTGTCATTGGATTTGGCTTCATGTAAGCCACCCTTCGGGGAGATGGTGGTGGGGTATAAAGCTTATTATTATCATTATTATTAAATGTCCATGTAATGAAAAGATTAGGATGTAGGACATTTATAGGGTCACATCACCTGTTCCAGTTTTATATGGATAGTAGAAAATATGGGTATTGCTTTTTCACTATAATGCTCTAAGTACTTTACACACAAGGTCCAAATGAATTAATAGTTTTATAGTAATAGGTGCAAAGAGCAGATTCATAGCTTAATTGTAAAGTGTTTTGTTTACATCATTTATATTCCGCCCTTCTCACCCCGCAGGGGACTCAGGGTAAATCACAATGCACATATACAGGCAAACATTCAGTGCCACTGACATACAACATATATAGACAGACATAGAGGCAATTTAACATTCCAGAAATCAGTTAAATTTAGCCTCCCCACAAAGGGGTACCTACATTTCCTACTTGACAGATGCAACTGTCTTTCGGGTTGCAAAGGTTGACAACAAGCTACACAAATTGGTCGAGAGCTCACCCCAACCCAGGCAGGCCTCAAACTAATGACCTACCAGTCAGTAGAGATCTTATGCAGCTGACACCCAGCCAGCTGTGCCACATTCCCGGTGCTGAATTGTAAAGTGTATGCTCTCTTTTAAAAAATGCCAAGTTTGATCTATGGTATCTCTCTATATTTTAGTTCCTCACAGTATCTCTAATTAGAACTAAAGAACTGTATAGCAAGTAGTATAATAAATAATAAAAACTTTATTTTTATTTCGCCCTATCTCCCCAAGGGGACTCAGGACAGATTACAACAAACAAAAATCACAGAGGGAAACATTCAATTCCTCACCGCAAGTGCAAGTAAGAATACATGAACAGCTCACCCAATCCCAAACAACCGATTATTAAATGGAACCTAAAAATCACACAACAAATTACACTATAAAATGATATCTAACTTTTAAAAACATCAAATTATTTCTGAACATAAAAACACGAGCCTCAGTTTACCTCACTCCTGAAGGTTCACTAAAAAAATTAAAATTCAAGTTAGCTATAAGTATTTATTTTCTCCATTTATAACCTGCCCTTCTCACCCCCTAAGGGGGACTCAGGGCAGCCAACCTGCATAATATCCAACAGCACCGGCCAACCTGCCAAGGCCAGAGTACAATGATGATATCCAATCAAGTTAGTCTAACTGACTAGCTGTCATTCTCTATTCCTCCTCCTCTCCATATGCTAAAGTGCACAGGTGGGTTTTTAATTGTTTTTTGGAAGGAGAGGATGGAAGGGGCCATTTTAATCTCTTTTGGGAGGACATTTCAGAGATGGGGGGTGATCGCATCTCTCATTCCCACCAACTGTACTTGGGACGGGGTTGGGATCAGGAGTAGGGCTTCCTCCACTGATCACAGTGTCCAAGTAGGTTTATAACAATGGACAGACCTTGGACTATGATTGAACATACGAGATTTTAATTGATGTTTTAATAATTGATGTTTTAATTAATTACAACTGTTATTTTTGGAATTGTATTTTTTTTGGCATCGAATTGCTGCCTTTTGTGAGGTCATCCTGAGTCCCTTCAGGTAAGAAGGGTGGGATACAAATGTGGGAAATAAATAAATAAAAGCATAGATGCAGTTCTTCAAGTAGCCTGTACCCGAACCATTTAGGGCTTTACAGGTAATGACTAGCATTTTGTATCTAGTCTGGAAGCAGACAAGCAGCCAGCAGAGCTGCCACAGTATGGGAGTTGTACATTCCCTGTACAGAGCTCCAGTTAGCAATCTGTATGACAAACCTCACGTTATTCTGAACTCAGTAGATAATGTGGAGCTAACGACAGATAAAGTCTCTGATCTGATAAGACCATTTCCAACAGCTGCCACTGTAAACACAATTACTCCGAGGTAAACATCAATGAATTCAACGTAACTTATTTCTGAGTAAATATGGTTAGGCTTGAACCGAGTCAACTGAACAGCAACATGCACTTCAACACTAAACTGTTTTCCACCTACAAGTGCATTTAGGATAGAGGCACTTTATTTTTTCTTTTAAAAAAATATGTTCAGAAATAACACTTTGAAATGTTACTTCTGGAAAACAAATGAAAATGCAGTACATTTGTAAGAGAATATACTGAGCACTTTGTTTTAAAGGATTAATGTAAAAGAAACAAGAGTAGTATTGTACAATTCTCAATGCTGGCCTGAATCAAACGAACAAACAAACAAAAAGTGCTGGAAATGAACCAAAGTAATGAATCGCATTGATGATAAGTAAGTCCAAAGGAGAGGGGAATGAACATGGCATTACTCACAAACTGATATACTGATAAAATGCAGGAGGCAGGAGGTGGGTAGGAAGGTAATGTTAAATATGAGATTTTTTAAATGCTCAACTAAATCAAGAGAATAATTAAAATCTAAAATATTAATACACCTTAAGTATTATTTTATGTCTTCATTACACTATATTCACACAGTACAAAATGAAAGTGCTTGGTTGATAGCAGAGTTGAATCAGAAAGCTTTTTTTGTAGAACCAGTATACAATAACATTAGACGTCAAAGGACGGCTTTGTATCAAAATGTAGACTTAAAATGACAACAGAGGGGATTTATTCATATTTCAATTTACAAGCAATTATACTTCACTAATTTTCATTTTTGCAATTCCTGTCGGAAAAAACAAAGCCACCAACATATGTAAGATGAAAATTATAGGTTCTCTTTCACTCACTTTAGGATGAAGTTAAAACTAATTGTGCAGGAAAGAAAGAAAGAGAAAGAAACAAAGACAGAAGGAAAGAACTATTCACAGAAATTCCTGAGATTCTTATGAACAGACTGTTTAAATGAAGAGCACTTTAATCAGTAGAGGAATCCTCACATTTCTAATGTCTTGCTGTGCATTCTGCAGGTTAGAGTAGCAGCTGGTAGAGGTCATATATCTTTTGTGAGCATCCCAAAAAGGCTCACTGCCAGACTGTTAAATTATGAATAAGCAATGAACAAAAGAATGCAGATACGGTAGTGACAAGATAATCCAAGCAAATTTATCTATGACAAATTTCACAGGATTAACAAATTACATTTACACAGAACAATAAAAACCTGCAAAAAATGATGAGCCTACTTTTCCCCAACAATATCTGCCAACCCTCCCCTCCAATAAAACACCTGCATGTATTTAAATATCCCAAAACTATGCATGTTTATGTGGAAGTACGCTGAATTCCATGAATGCTGGTACATATAGGAATGCTAGTACATATATACAGTATTCTATGAATGCTAGTTAATCAGCACAAGGGGAACTGTTATCCTCTCTCTATGTATTTTACTGTGCTTTACACAATACATTATAAGTTTCTCCTATAACTAGTATCACGAAGTTTGAAGCCTTGTCAGTAAATAATAAAAAGGACCACATTTGTTTTCTTTCCTTATTTCCTTACCTGAACACAATAAGCAACTAACAGCAACAAATTTTAGCAATGGCAGAAAACAAATGTGAGAAAAGTTGCTAGAATATAAAACTTTCACATTCGTATTAATCACAAAAGTCAAGTTAGCATCTTTTTTGTTAAAAATAAGTTTTAGTTATTTTCTTTTCACAAACACTATTGGTTAGGAACCATTAGCTCAATTAATGCTCTTGGGAAGTGACAATTTTGCTTGATGGAAATGGAAGTTAGACTGCAGGGAACTGTTATCACAGAATTGAGCTATACTTGTAAACACATTAATTGCAATCCAGAATTACAATGGTGCAACTTACACATCACTGAGCCAGACATTTTGATGTGCATCCAATGAGAGGCACTGCAGTGCAGACAATCTGCATCAACATTTGGTTTTCATTGAAAAGTAAATTTAATTTATCAATATGGATTCTGAGCCAGCAAGCAATTCACACAGAATTCATAGAATCAGAGTTGGAAGAGACCTTGTGGGCCATCCAATCCAACCCCCTGTCAAGAAGCAAGAAAATCATATTCAAAGCACTCCTGACAAAAGCCAATTGCTTCTAAACCCCAGATGAGTGGTGCTTCAAGTTCCCACTGATTCAGTGGGTCTACTCTTTTTGGGACTAGTAACTGGGTTGTGGTCAGATTAAATCCAGGGTTTCCTCACCAACATGCCCAGTTATAAATATTTTTTTAAAAAACAGAACTCTTTCAGTAAGTGGCCTACAAGTAGTACATGAAGGAAAGATGTCTTCCCAATGGCATTGTGGCAGCATCTGGTTTACTCTCTCTGATCATGACTGCCAGTGGCTAAAATGGAGAGTCAAGAAATATTGTTGGTAAACAGGACACAATCTCAGTCTTCATTATGATTTTATTTGAAAATAAACATACCAAGCTTCCAGTTTTCTCATCCTATAAATTCATAAATAGGATTCAATGGAGGACATGATCACCTGGATCCTAAGGTTTAAAACTTGTTAATGTTGGCAGAATAAAAATCACAACTGGAACAGTTGAGCCAGATCATACTTTTCCAAAAGTATTTGTATTAAACAGAGTGGATGAAAAAAACTGCTGCTTGCATTTAAACTAGTGCACTGACCTAACTTGATACAGGCCATTGTATACTAGTCAGCACCTCATGCTTTTTATTAAGGGACATCACTAAATTACCTAACAGCCTTACCCAATAGTGATGAATTTCACAAAAAAACAAGGAAATGCAAGGGTGAAAGAGGTATGCCCCTAAAAGTCCTGCTAGATCAATGGTTCTCAACCTGTGGGTCCACAGGTGTTTTGGCCTACATTTGGCAGGAATCCCAGCCAGTTTACCAGGTTTTAGGATATCTGTGATTTGAGCACCAAAACATCTGGGGACCCACAGGTTGAGAACCACTGTGCTAGATCATGCCCTCTGGAGGAAAATACAGTACATGGGGAATGAGTATTATTTCTGTAAAAGTACCATGTTTTTTCAAAATGTAAAAACATTTTATCTGATTCTCACTTCAATGGAATGGAATGAACCTTGCAACAATACCATGACTGTTGCAGTTCTGGTTAGCAAGAAGTCTGCTTTACATCCACTTCTTCCTCAGGCAAGTACTCAAATGATCCAATGTGATAGGAAGGTCAACTCCCCTGCCCTCCCCAAACACACACACACACACAGAGGATGGTATTTTGTCTGTCCTCAGAGGCAAATCCCAACACAATTTATTGTGTTATTATAAGTGGAGGCTTATAATCATTTTTCTGTGTACTTCATTTTGTTTGTAATTGCCAAAAAAATGTTTAGGATATTAATAGTAAATGGGGAGGGCATTACACACATGTATACCTGAACTCTCATGAAGCTCTGGGTTATAGAAACCAATTTTAACATGGGGAAAGCATATAGTCAAGTAATTATCTATAAAAGGATAAAGAACTATGCTAAAACAAGGTATCTATTCTTTTTATTTTAAACTGTGTTATTCTAACTTGAGATGGCAAGTTATCCATGTAATTCTTTTTAATTTTAAAATGCCAATACGAATTAGATTATCTTCAGTGCATATATAACTTTTACAGGCCAAAAATGTTTCTGCAAAGTACTAACCATACAAGAGGAAATTTTAAGATTAAAGTTAACATCCTGTTAATTAAGACTTACAACAGCCTTTCAATCTTCAAATCATAGCATCTCAATACAATTGTTCATTTATGCAACTAAAATGCAGAGACAGAAAAAAAAGAACAATCTATCTTTACTCCAAAAATGTATGCTTTATAAAATATTGAAGATGGTGAATGAAAAATGAGACATGAGCCATTTTTACAGGTTTCCAATAATCTGTATTTCCTTATTCATTAAGAGGGATTTCTGGATTTCTCTGTGAACCAGAGGTTTATACAGAATTGAAGCATAACAGCGAATCTGTATCCAGTGACACCTTTCACAAATAGGATCAACCACTTTGTGCTATTATGAAGGTTAAGGGATAAACAACACACTCTGTGAAAGTCTTTTTTTATCCTACAGCCAACATTGTAAAGATTCAGTCATTCAGCCCTTTCTACTGACCTCCACCTTGACCTATAAAGACTATTACCTACAAGTGGTTGGGTATTTTGTATTTCTCTATAATACTGCAAGTCTATTCTTTACTTGTGGAAATAAGACTTTTATTCCAAAACTTAGCAAATTATACAGTTATGCCCAAATGGCATGCAATCTGAAAAGCGTAATTCTACAACAAACTATATCATTTAAGCTAGTGCATAAGTAAAGTGAACTTTAATCCAAGCAAGATTCAAAAGCTTAAGAGGCATGAATAAGCCAGGGTGGGAAATGAAGCAACAAAAACCTTTAGTTTATATAGAGCACAATGTCAATGCTACATTGTTTGTTCTCTAAATCATATTAACCATTGCCAGCTATTTGAGCTACAAAAACCACATCCATCTGAATTTATACCAAAATAGAACTCTATAAAAACCACAAATCTATGAATTCAGAAGAACCTTCAATAGGCTGGTTCTCTCTTGTTCAGACTGCTGTGTTTATTATTATTTGTAGGCATAATTCATGTAGGTAATGTATCAGATGAGATGCAAATGGGGAAAAACTTGTCACTTGCTAGTTGGCCAGTGCAATTTGGCCAACTCTAGGGTGAGACAGGATATAAGAATAGCCTAAACCTCTCAGGATTGCAAAAATTTCAAAGCTTCTGTAGAAGGTATGGACGTCAACAACTAATTAAATGGGAGCTCCTTTTACATTCAACCTTTGTATATGAGGCCATACACTTAGCACTGGTCCACATCATTCCGCTAAATGCTGTTGAGATTGTTATCACACATCTGTGGCAGTAACATTTTAAAATGGTTTCCTGTGCACACTCTTTATAATACAGATTGAGCATCTCTTATCCAGAATTCTGACATCCAAAATACTTCAAAATCCAAAATTGTCCACACGGGTGGCTGAGATAGTGACACATTTGTTTTCTGATGGTTTATGTACATGTTAAATATATTACATCACATTATCTCCAAGTTATATGACAGAGTGCATAAAAATAAATGAATGTTGTGCTTAGACTTGTGTTCTATCTCCAATATATCTTTAAATGTATATATAAATATACATACATACATACATACTAGGCATGAGAAAAAAGTTATGAAAACTAAAAGAAATCGTAAGTGATTCGTATGTAATGGGACTTTCAAGTTTTTACGGATCGCAAGGCCAATCCCAGAAGTGGACTTTCTTTTTCGCACCCTGGGCCCAAAATTTCGTTAGAATTCTAAATATTTGGAAGGCTCCCTATTATCCCCTCCAAAATCCAAAATCCCAGACATTACTCACAGTCAGATGGGGCCTTTCCATGCTCGAGGCCTACTTTAACTGAAAGGCCTTCAGGAAGAGAAAAACCAGCCGGAACCATAGAGAGATCCAGACCGGAAGTCCTAGAGCGGCTGGAGGACTCAGGAAAAAAGCGCTTTAAACTGCAGGGAAAGGAGCCTAGATAGGAGGGCAGGCGAGAAGGACATGAGGAAGGCTGAAACAATGGCAGAAGGGGTTGAAAACAGCCCGGAGAGGAGCAGGAAAAGTGCAGAATCAAGGAAAAGCCATAGAGTTCAAACCTCCTAGAGAGCTATGGGAAACTGAATGGGGGGAAAGCTGCAGTGAAAAGAGCTCTGGAGAAGGTAGGCAACTATTTTATAATTAATAATAATAAATATATTAATAATATTTACCCCTTCTAATTTCCTGGAAGAAGGGCCCTGGGCATTATTTAATTCTAATAATAATAATAAATATATTAATAATATTTACCCCTTCTAATTTCCTGGAAGAAGGGCCCTGGGCATTATTTAATTCTAATAATAATAATAATAAATATATTAATAATATTTACCCCTTCTAATTTCCTGGAAGAAGGGCCCTACTTGTTATTGATGGCACTGGGATCAATGTAAATGTGAGTAGATCAATAGGTACTGCTCTGGTGGGAAATAACAGCAATCCATGCAGTCATGCCAAGCCATATGACTTTAAGGTGTCTAAGAGCAACAACAGCTCTCAAAATCAATGGGAGACGCACAGCGAAGTAATAATAATACTAAAATAATTATAGAAACAACTTGGGCCTGACATAATTATAATAATATGTTTGCTTGTTCTTGAGGGCACTAGAGTGCTTGTGGCCTTACATAATTGATAACAGACATGGATTGACAGGGCTCTAACTACATTGACAGGGCTCTAACTACAAACCTAAGAGCATGTTCTAGTTTACCAAGAGCACATTCCTCATACCCTCCAGGTCACTATCACCCTTACTACATTCTTACTATTAGAATTTATTATTTAATTCTAATAAATGCTCTGGAGAAGCAAGCCTTGACTATTTTATTTAATAATAATAATAATATATTAATGCATTATATCTCCCTGAAAGGAAACCAAGGGAAATGTTGCCCCTTGATTTGCCTGTGCTTAAAACAGTGTCAGTCCTGTTTCCCTGCTTTTCAGACTTTAGAACCAATTTAGAATTTCGTTAGTAATTACGTTACATTTTAGAACCTTTTGGAAAAAATGTGTAAGTCTTTCTATTACTAATCAACCCCCAATTTGATTTTAGAATCGTGATTTTTGGGTTCTAATCCATGCCTAATACATACATACATACATACATACATATATATATATATATATATGCAAACACAAGTATTCCAAAATTAAACAAAAATTCTGGTCTCAAGCATTTTGAATAAGGGAAGTCAAATTTCATTAAAATAATAATGTCTGTAAAGGTAATCATTGGAAGAGACCTTGTGGGCCATCCAGTCCAACACCCTTCCAAGAAGCAGGAAAATCACATTCAAAGAACTCATGACAGAAGACCATCCAGCCTATGCTTAAAAGCCTCCAAAGAAGGAGCCTCCACTACACTCCGGGGCAGAGTTTTTCACTGAAAATCACATCTCCACAGAAGAATCTAAACAGTGGCAATTTGTGGCAATGTGACTGGAAATGAGAACCCACTCTGAATTTTAATCGAGCATTGGAAATAGCAGTCAATGCCTTGGACAACTCCTTTAAACTTCATACTAAAACAGGCTCTCCACTCCACTAACACAGGACAAGATTACACTGTAATTCATGTTAACAGAAACCTGCAGGGAGGAGCGGTATACAAAATCTAACAAATAAATAAATAAATACTGGGACCACACCCATACAATCAATCAACTATTGTTAATAGTCAGGATTTCCCAAAACTGATGTATAACCTTTTATCAACATCAATTCATATTTATTTAATATAAAGAACACTATATGCACCTTGTAAACAAGTTCATTTAAAATTAGGGGTGTGCGAAATTACATTAGTCGATTCGGATTTCAGATAATTTTGGTGATCTAGTAGCTGGGGTGCCAGAAATGAACCAGGAAGGACCTCTTCAGAGCCTTCCCAGAATGAAAAAAATGACTGCTTAATGTTTTGGCTAAAAAATTGGGGAAAAATTGTTGATTCAGACTTATTTTTCATATTTGTAATCTGACCATTTGTTTGCTCTACAAGCACAAACAGCAATCTATCTGTGGTGGGGGCAATGGGGCTCAGCGGCAGGCAAGCACAGCCACACTTGCTGTATCATGTTTCTCTGACAATCACCACAATCTCCCTCTTGTGGTGCACACTGGATTGGACTTCAAGTCCCAGAAACATCTCTTGTGGGGTTTTAAAAAAATGTTATTGGTAAAAAAAAACTTTTTTAAATTCTCAAAAAATAGTGGATTAGCACAACAATGTGAAACTTGGCAGACTACAGTCATAAACGTGGCCTACAAGTGTGGCAAAGTTTAATCCTAATAGCAAAAAAATAGTTTAAGCCTCTCAGGCTAAGTGTGTGACCCGCCCAAGGTGCTTAAATTGGAAACTATTCCTAAAAATCGGTAGAAGTGCAGATCTATCTGAAACATGGCAGGAATTATGTCCTACCTCTGTTCTGTTGCTGTGGAGAAATTACATGGGGCTACATGTTATTGATAAAAACTTGAAAAATTTCCCAAACATCAGCAGATTGGCAAACTGATTTGAAACTTGGCAGGCTTGCACAGTCATGAATATGTCCTACAAGTGTGGCAAGTTTCATCCTTAGAGTTGTAAAAATGATGGAAATAGGACCCTCACAAGTTCCCCCATTGGTGCCAATGGACCAAATCGTACCAAAACTAAAACAGAACTCAGTGTTCCAAATTCTAAATCCACCCCACCTCCCTACCCAGATCTCCCAAAAACAGAAGGGAAGCATCCAAAAACATCCCATTTCTGTCGTCTCACGCACTCCTATTAAAAATTACTAGCCTACAATTCTATTAAACACTGGGGGCAAAGAAGGCTCTTGGCATGTTTTTGAAATACAAGTTAATAAAACGCGTTATAATTACAATAGGAAAACAGAACTGAAAATGTGTATATTATTTTTAACCCTGATATAATATGAAAGAACCCCAAAGGACTATATAGTAAAAGCAATGCCATAGTTGCAGAGGAGTCTTTGATTATTTTCCACAGATTCTAATAATAGATCAGCTCTTTTTTTGTACAAGTATGTATTTATTTCCGGAAAAAAACTACTTGGGGTTTTGCATATCTAACTAGCTCCATTTCTTCACTCAGACTTGGGGAAAGATAAATATAAGGAAGTAATTTCTTACTAAGGCAAAGATCAGTATGATGCCTCCAAGTCATTATCTTAAACTTGGTCAAAAGGAAGCACACAGCAAAGTCCTTTGCAAAACAAACAAAAAAGGTTTCTGGAGCAAAAACTGTCAGGAATTTAGCTAGAATTCAACTGAGCCCACTGACTTGTTGAAGGATGACAGACTCATGCTAGAAAAATTATTTCTACTTGGCTTTGACCTCTGACCAAACCAAGTCCTGCAGGGAACTGACACAATCAACATAGGATAGACATGTTTAGACCTGGTCTATTTTTGGTGTCAACACAAATTTCAGGTTTTTTGTTTTGTTTTTTTTCTTTTTCTTTTTGGAAATTTCAGGGGGGGGGATAATAAGTGATAAAAAGAAAACAGAAGCACAGTATATTTGTGTGCCCACTTTTCTGCTCTGTAAACTTTCTTCTGAGTAAACATATTGCTGAAACTATTGACCTCTCTATGCATTAACTTCCTGTTGCACATGAGCAGAGGATTATAAGACTACAACACATGCAATCATAATTTGTAAACATTCATAATTTGTAAACATTCATAATGTGCCTTCAAGTCAACTACTGACAATAGTATCACTGGGTTCCCTTGACAAAATTTATTCAGTGGTTTCCTCCAGGACTGAGAAAGTATGACTTGCCCAAGGGATTTCCATGGCTGACTAGGGATACAAAAATACTTAAGTAATGGTATTGTAAATAGTTAATCCAGGATGCAATTAGTAAATTCACATAACATGTAATTCCTACTATATAATATATTCAATATATGTAACAACTAAGAGTCAGTTAGACTTTTAATGACTTTTTTGGGAGCCACTGCTAGGTTCAAAACATAATTCAGTTTTCCTGAAATACCCTCATTTCATTCAATTTCCTGTTTGTGTACAACAGGAATGAGGAACCCTGTTCTGAGAGTCTCGGTAACAATTTCAATAGCAAAAAAAGGAAGTGGGTTTTTTTTTTACAGTCTTTATTATGTTTCCACTGATCTGCTGGAAACTTGCACTTGCAAAGATTCATCAAATATTATCTTCTGGTATCTAGTATATTATGGATGTATAAAAAAAATATAGCGAAAGTTTTTGAAAAAATTACAACATGTAACAATTACACTGAAGTCTAAATATACACAAACATATTCTGATATCATTCAGAGAACTGACAACGATAATTTTGAAATCCTTGTTACATCAGTGAACACCTGAACTAGAATACAAATCCAGTATTTTAATTCAGATTGGAAGTGTCAGAATTGGTTAAGTTGTAATTCCACAAACCACAGTGGAGCTCCTCACTGAAGTTCTTTGGTTCAGGAATGGCCACTTTCAGATCAGAAACAGAATCTAACAGAAGATTGAAGTGATGCCGTTTCTGAACATGGAACTATGCATAGGGAATCTAGCTACTCTCATCTCATCAGGCTAAAACAACATATAACTGGGACTTCTAATTAAAGCTAGCTAGGCTAAGGTCAAAGAGCTTCCTGTGAAGGGAGAATAGGGGTAAAAGAAAAAACAGAAGGAGCTGATGCACTGTCTGGACCTCACCCTGTGTCCATGACTGATTGTCCTCAATTAATACACCCTTCCCGTGTGTCTTCAAAAGTAAGTTAGCAGTACCAAAACGTACCTCACTTCTCATAAAAAGTTGCCTTTAAGTAGTTTGATCAAGCATATCAAAATACCTGTTGTTTTGAATACTATTCTAGTTGCCATTCCTAATGTTCTCTGTCATCATCACCATCACCACCATCAAAGAATATTGTATTTGCAGAAGGATCTGTGGGTAGAGATTTTGGAACGACCTGCGGAAGAGCTCCAACAGCTAGATCAGCTGTTGGAGTTTTAAAACCATCTAAAGACCTATCTCTTCTGGCAGGCCTACCAAGTATGTTTTAAGTATGAATTTTAAATTTGTGTCATGTGTTCAATCTCTGTTCTGTGCATTTTAATATGTATTTTATAGAATTACATGTTAATGTGTATCTTTTATAGAAATATGTACATTTACAGTTTTTTTTACAATGTTTATGTATTTTAATTATGTTGTAACTCGTCTTGAGCCACAAGGAGAAGCAGGTAAAATATAATAGTAATAATGTGCGCGCACATGCGTGCACACCCACACACATCTCTTAAGCTTACAATAGAAAAAGTGCCATGATCCTTTCTCAGGGCCCTTCCACACAGCCATATAACCCAGAATATCAAGGCAGAAAATCCCACAATATCTGCTTTGAACTGGGTAATCTGAGTCCACACTGCCACATATTCTAGTTCAAAGCAGATAATGTGGGATTTTATTCAGCTGTGTGGAAGGGGCCTCAGTTTTAACTAGAACAGTGATCCTCTATGTATGTTAACTATTTCAAGACTCATTCTGTTGTCCAACAAATATTTATTTCATGTACCTGAGGACATGACATATTGTACAGTAAATGTTTAAAAATCCACAGATTTCCAAGAATATTATGTGAGGCATGAATAAATACGAGTCTAGGGATAAATGGCCTGCTCTGCCCACAATGCTAAACTGTGGTTTAACATTACATGCTTATGCTTCTGGGCTTTTACGATTCTCATTCATCTATCCACAGATGCAACCACAGTAATAGTAACAGATCTATTAACCATAATAATTCATCATGCCTAAACCTGAAATAATGAAGATAGTGCTAAATAACAAACCTACCCAACTTTAAACCAGTTTACAACCCTGGATCCTCTCCCTAAAGTAGGTAGGCAAAATGCAACCTTAAAATGGCAAATGGCTTTCAAAACTGTTTGACTTCTCAAGACTCTTGATCTGTCCCTCCCACCCCACCCCACAAAAAACTTCAAAAAGGTAGGCTGCCTCTCCTGAATGCTTCCAGGAGCACTACAGATGCTTTTTACATCTTCTAAAAAATCTTAGTTTTCAAGCAACATATTACCATGTCAAGATTTTGTTTTGTTTTGTTTTTGTATTTTGGCATTTGAGTCTGAGCAGGTCCTCAGAGTGTCCCAGGAGGAGGAAAATGGTCCTTAGACCATCCGCAGCTGCTCACCCTTGCGCCAAACACTAACAAGCTCCTCAGAGTGTCCCAGGAGGAGAAAGATGGTCCTTGGACCATTCGCAGCTGCTCATCCTTGCCCCAAACACTAACAAGTAACTGCAGCTTCAGTGTAATAAGCAATCAAATCAGAATATAACTGTTAGGCTCTTCTCCTTGCAGCTGTATTGGAGAAGAAAAGGGAAGCATACAAGTCCAAGGTCGAAACACAATTCTCAAATCACTAACCTGTGGTTTACAAGTATTCCTAAATGCAGTCATCAAGGGGCAAACTGAAAGGAAATTACGTAGCTGAGAAAACACTATGAAGCTGAACAGGGACAAAAACAAGAAGAAGAGCTCAAAGATAATTATCACCTCTTCCCCAATTTTGCTTTCAGGTCATCACTTGTTACAAGATGTCATGGCACGATCATTTTCCCCCCACTACATAGAATTCAGAATGCACACAAAACTTCTACTGATTGGTGGCAACTGAGTGATCAATATACTTAAATCATTTTGAAGTTCCCACTATGTAAATGACCCTATCATTTCAGTACAAAAGAAAAATCAGAAACCTTGATTTAGCTCTGAAAGCACTGTGGGCATCTCTGATCATCTGTTCAATTAAATGAAATAGAAGTTTCATTCTATACTGTCATTCATTCAGTAGCATAGAAGTTTGGTTTCATGCAAAACTCTGATAAATGTGAATACCCTTACATAGCAGAATTATAGCCGTCTAAATGCCCTTAAATATATGACCAGTATAAAATGTTTCCGAAGTTCTCTTAGTAGAAGAATGGAAACTCATACACAGTGGCAACAGCAAAAAAAGGGTTGAAATCGGCCATGTGCAAAAAGAAAGAGGCAAGAGCTTATAAAATTTAATGTTAGTATATGGGAAGCAGTTTCTTCTTTTTTTAATGTGTACAGTGAATTCTATTATTTCCTTAGAAAAATCATAACTTGTGTTTATATTCCCGGTACAAAGATATGTATTTTTCAAGCTTAAAAATTATACTATTCCCAGTATAGTGCATCTTTCAGTGTAATATCATTCAGAGTAACACACTAGAATATAATAAATTATTAATGAATACTTGCGCTCAAAGTCCTGTTAAAATAAAGGATACTGGAGATCTATTCATTTTACAGGCATTTCGTGTATGGTGAAATTACCGATCCTGCTAGTCACAAAACAATGCTGTAGTCATATCTGATACAGGAGTAACTATGACACCCTTACAATGTAGCCCTTCTGCAGATAAATGTAGAATAGCACCAATATATGGTTAATGTATCAGTTTCCATATTCAACAATACTGCAAAAGCTTTATGCTAACTTGGGGAGAATTATTGAGAAACAAACAAAATTACAAAATTCTCCTATAGAAAGTAGGCTGAAGTATTTACAAATAGTTCATTTTAAATATATTTCCATCTTTGCATCTATAAAATAGTTGGATCTCTTTGAGCAATACTTAAATAAATGTGATGTACAGGCATATGCTATAATATGAGTTTTCTTTTAAATTAAAAACTATAATTCAAAAGCTTAGTACACTTGCGCTAATTAATTGTACCAATGAGGTCTTAGCAATTTGATGACATTTACTTCCCGATATACGTGCTTTGAAATGGATTCTAAGAAGGTAACTTGTACCATAAACTTCAAAACCTTTTGCGATCTTTATAAAACATTACTTTATATTTTTTTAAAAAAATTAAGAGTAAAGGCAATGCTTGGAACAGGTATTATTGCTAAGACACCTCCCAAAATAAAACAAAAATAACTGTTTCATCAAAGAACTCAGCAATTGCTAAAACAGTACCTGATAAAAGATAATCAAAATAGTAAGTAATATACATAAGATAATATTGCATCCTATAAAATTTCTACTTAAAAAGGCCATCAATAATAAGCTCTGTCGAGCTGAGAATATAGTCAATATTGTCAAATCTCTACATAAAATTCCAGAATAAGCCTAACATTTCAGAATTACTTTCCCTTATTCAATATGCAAGTTTTATAGCTGTATATGGCATAGGCTCTACAACTATCCCTTATATTTTTCTGGAAAGACACTGATAATATATAGTACTCAGGTTGTGGTAATTTGCTTGAAAAATTATGTTCCAACAATGGTTACATCTAGGAGCCCTTCTGCACAGCCATATAACCCAGAACATCAAGGCAGAAAATCCCACAGTATCTGCTTTGAACTGGATTATCTAAGTCCACACTGCCATATATTCCAGTTCAAAGCAGAAAATGTGGGTTTTTATTCAGCTGTGTGGAAAGGGCCTAAAATGACTCAGTTTTATAATTTAGAAACAAAGCAAAACAACAGATTTCTGAAGGGTAAACACAAGACTAGAGTATACTTAGAAGAAAATGGAAATAAGAAATATATCAACGTTGTTACTATTTAACACAAAAATACCTCTCGAAACTATTAGTGTATCTGGAAAGCAACTTGCTCACAGGAAAAGATATTAACTACTAGAATTATTGTGGCAATCCAATTAAATGCAGACACTTGTTTTTAATTGATTTAGCCAAGACATACTATGTAGCTGCAACTTTATGTTACAGTACCTTGGACTGTGGAAAGGAACAGACATTTTTTTAAAAGATACCAACTCATTAGCTGTTTAAAATGCTTACTGTAAATTGATCAATGACCTCATAGAAACATAACATAATGTATGGTTCCAATCAGTATTAATAATACAGGAAGAGAATTTTTCAAAATGTAAACAACTACTAATCCATAAATCTGGAATCAGAAATATTGTGGTAATGTGGAAGGCTCTATTTAATAAAGGTCGTTATAACTCCTAAGTCTAGAGCTATAAGATCTAATATCCTCTCTGGTACCTCTATGATATGCCCATGCATTACTGTTCTTGTTGACAGTCTGTTGCCTTGGAAATATTTCATTATTTCAGTTTTTCCATTTGTAGACCCTTGGCCTTGTGATATGAAGGCCACCCTATTTCATATTTTCGATTATCATTTAAGCAATCTTCTGGAGCTATTTATATAAAAGCAAGTGTTAGACAATGCATATCATCATTTATCACTGCTGTGTTTAAGCATATACTGTAGGAAGAAATACATAAAAAAATGAAGGCACCTTTTTTACACTTCACAACAGTAACACAGGGTTGTGAATTATGAATAGCCCTGGCATATCACAGCATTAGGCTTGATCTAATTTAAAGTTAAATCCTCTGCATGCCTGCTCAAAACTCTATACATACTTACTCCTGGTTAAAGCATATACAGAACAACATCCTTTATTTACTTGAAAGCAATGGCAAAACTGAGGCAATTTTAAGAGCTTGCTACCTTGTAACATTGTCAATAAAATGCACCAAATTGAACTCCAGAAAACTCTTTTTAAATAATTATCTATAAACTAAAGTTAGCAAAAATGAAAATCTCTAGAACACTAGCTACGCTGATATTTATGAAGGTTTTACATGTGATTTTTACACAATTTCTTAATTGGTAATGTGTAGCAACCATGCTGATCAATGTCCCATTCATTTCTATGGCATTTTTCCAGGAAGCACTGAAATGAAGTTTAAGTAGCACTTGTGCACACCGTCCTACTTATTTTGGAGGTATACACTATCTAAGCCCATTCGCTCAGATGTAAGTCTTGCTACATTCAATAGAACTCCACATAATCCATTTAGCGTTGTATATAATAATTCTAATATTTAACAAGAAATAAATAAATAGAAGCTATGAAAGTGGACTCGCGTGCTGGATTAAAGACTTAAGTAAAGTATGGACTGTGTTAAGGGAGGAAAAAATGAATCACATATTTAATCACAATTCATTCTTCTAGGCATTTGTGTTAAGAAACAATAATCTGACATGATATGTCTTAAACTAGGCTTCTACAAAACAATCCATGCACCATTTAATCATAAAATGGTTGGAGTTACACAGACAGTAGTAACAGGCTTAGCTGCAGGGCATAAAACAATCATCTAACTGGACACTAGGCCAAGCTTTGGTTATTGGTGTTTCACGAATTTTAGGCTTCTTTTTCCCTCTCCAAAATTATTACTCATTCCACTCCCTACAGGATAAAATTACTCTGATCCAACCTTTAAGATGACAGCATCAGAGCTGAACAAGAATATGCTATTAAAGGGCATTAAATTAAATACAGTATATCCTCCTACAACTTCAATCAGAATTTCAGACCAAGTGTTATTTAGTACAGCTCTCAAGTGGAGCAGAATAACAAATCGCACACTTTGATTTACCTTCTTCGAATGCCAAATGGAGACAGGTGATAAAGAAAGCACTCATGCACAGCTATGAAGTTTCCCCTAGAAATTAATTCTATCTTCCAGATTCCTATCTCAAAAAAATTCCAAAAATGGCACACAAATATGCCTCTGCTAGAGAGATTACTGAAGCTGTCCCAGTAAATGCACTTATTACCAATATAGTACCAGGCTCATAAAGAAGAAAAAAAGAACTCTCTGGTTCAGCTTGGGAAAGGAACACATACTGCTATTTATGTATTGGTTCCCCCCACCCCAAAATGTGCAGGAAAGGGGGGTGCTGCTGAAAACATTATATTTTTCTAATAAGAGTTTTTTAGTCACTAGAGGGAAAACATTGAATGTTCATAGCTAAAGGAGAAGTAGAGGAATGTTAAACCTATGCTTTCCTGAAATCACATCAATAATATTATGTATTTCCACGAGCAACACATCAAAATGCAGCTAGAGGTGTAAAATGCAAGACTTTCCCTTATAAACAAAATACAAAGTACAGCACAAACAAAAGCAAATTATCTGGATTTGAACCTATTTAGAAAATGAGACTAAATCAGCTCAAATCCAAACTCTTCATTCCATCTGATACACAGATTACACCTTGGATAGCTATTTGTTCACAACAGGTTTCTATTTATTCTTTTCTTGGATATCCTGAATGAAATCTATTTAAAAACAAAATGTTGCATTATCACCAGCCTAAAGCAACAACTGGAGCTATTCATATTACTCCCAAAAAATTGCCGTGCAGAATAGGGCATCATATTATATGCTGAGAAAATAGTTTTCGTATCACGTCATATCATAGCTGGGATGCACCTCTGAGCAACTCAGCAGAACTGGCTGCACTAGCTGAAGTAAAAGAGTCTTGTACTCTTAGTCTGAGGCCTATGATGTTCAGATGGCAATGAAGTGGTCCTTTGGAAACAAATGGGGTGTACGTTTAAACTTTGTAATATGTGTTGCTTATAGGAGAGACTGTAGAAGCTGCCTGTCCTTGCAAGGATGGGTGCCACCAATCCCTAATCAAAGCCTCTCCTGTCATTCCCAATTCTTTATGCCTTTCTTCTTGAAATGCCTGCCCTATTCTGCCTTACCGCTTTTCCTGCAGGACTTACCCTGTCTCTGAATTTGCAACAAACTCCCTTTCTATGAAGACTGGTGCTTAATGATCCAGAAAGTAGCTTTCTCGGGGCCCTATATGCTAGACTATCAAGGCAGAAAACTCCACAGTATCTGGGTTGTTGTAGGATTTTTGGGCTATATGGCCATGTTCTCTCCTGACATTTCGCCTGCATGTATGGCAGGCATCCTCAGAGGTTGTGGGGTCCCACAGTATCTGCTTAAAACTGAGTTATATGAGTCCACATTCAGATATTGTGAGGTTTTCTGCCTTGATATTCTGGAATATAGGGCTGTGTGCAAGGGCCATCAGATATTCCCATTCAAATCAGGGATTTTCTGCTTTGATATTATGGGGGTCCTTCCACACAGCCCTATATTCTAGAATATCAAGGCAGAAAACTCCACAGTATCTGGGTTGTAAGTTTTTCGGGCTATATGGCCATGTTCTCTCTCCTGTTCTCTCCTATGGCAGGCATCCTCAGAGGTTGTGAGGTCCCACAGTATTTGAGTTATAGGAGTCCACATTCAGATAATGTGGGGTTTTCTGCCTTGATATTCTGGGACATAGGGCTGTGTGGAAGGGCCCTCAGATATTCCTGTTCAAATCAGGTACTGTGGGATTTTCTGCTTTGGGATTGTGGGGGCCCTTCCACACAGCCCTATGTCCCAGAATATTAAGACAGAAAACCCCACATTATCAGAGTGTGGACTCGTATAACTCAAAGCAGATACTGTGAGATTTTCTGCCTTGGTATTCAGAGATATGGGGCTGTGTGGAAGGGCCCTGGGTTTTATATGGCTGTGTGGAAGGGCCCTCACAGCAGGACCCACAAGTGGAGGACTTTAGCTTAGCTTGTGGGTAACATTCAAAGTAACTTTTCCAGCAGCTGATTTGCTGGGGCAACCTGTCACCGCCCAGTCCCTGCTGCCCTTCATTTCCTCCCTGGCTCTTTCCAGTGACCCTTCCACAAGTGTCGCTTACTTTGGGCGAGAGGCTGCCTGGCTGCCTCCTCCAAAGGTTTACTTCAGAGTCTGTGAAAGAAAGGAGAAGTAGGCATGGCGGAGAGGAAGGGAATCAAACCAGCAGGGAGAGTTGAGGACCCAATGCCAGCCCTGCCTCCTGCTGCCTCCTCATCTCCCGCAGCATCTCTCTGCTGCCTGAGGGCAATAAATAACTTTTTAGAACCGCCCCTTGCTTGGAAGTCCTCTCCAAGCTCAGCCCTCCAAGGCCAACACAGGCGGGAAGCAGAGGAAGGGGAAGCAGGAGGGCTCCCAACAAAACTTGGCGAGAAAGAAGGACCCTGTCTCTCCCCCCACAAACCCCTCCTCGGGAGTTTTTTGGCCTAGTTGCACCAACCCAAGCCGGCCCTTCCACGAGGCCTGGCGAACGGCTCCTTGACCGACCAACACACGCAAAGACACACACAGCGCGGCCCCGCTTCGCACGCCGACAAACCCCCACGACCCCTCCCCCTCCGTGTTTGGCGGAGCCGAAAAGTTGCCTCGCGGGAATTCCGCCTCATTCCACCGCTTCCTCCCGCCCCTTTCTGCCCGTAACGTGGGGAGGTGCTGCTGCTGCTGCTGAGCCTGCTGTTGCTGTGAAGCCGAAGCTGGGCAAGTGGGTGCCGCGGGTGGGAGAGCGAAGCTGCTCCTTGCCCGGGAAGGCAGGCAGGCACGCTCCCACCCGCGGCAGCCCCTTGCCCAGCTTCGGCTCTTTCCGGAGAAGCCTCTCGAGGCGGCGGGGACAGCCCGAGCCCTCGTTTTCGCCTGCTTTCCCCTTTCTCCCTCCCTCCTTCCCTCTCGCTCTGCCCTTTTCTCGTCACTGAAGCCAAACCACCAAAGACCCCGAGCGCCCACTCCGGCGGCGTCCCGCTCCTCCTTCCTTCCTTCCTTCCTTCTTTCCTTCCGCCGCGAAAGAGAAAGTGTTACCGTTCTCGCCTGGAAGGATCCTGCTGGAAGCTTGGCTTGGTGGGCGCCATCTTCCTGGGCTTTCCTCTCTCTCGCCCCCTTTCCTCTCTCTCTCTCTCTCTCTCCTTTACTTTTCCCCTCCTGCGTGGCGGTGTTGTGTCTAGCGGCCCTGCTTCAAGCGAGGCGGCAGGCGGTGGGGGGGAAAGGAGGACGGAGGCCAAGGCATTGCGGGCTCTCCCGCTCCTTCCTTGGCGCAGGTTGCTGCTCTGGCTTTTTCAAAGCTGCTGCTGCTGCTGCTGGTGGCGGGGGAGCCGCCGCGGAAGAAGGAGAGGCAGCCCAAGCGGAGAGAGGAAGGAGAGAGCAGCTCGGGGTCCGTCGCTGCTGCTGCAGCCTCCCGAGGCGTACCATACCGAGGAGCGGCAAAGCAAGCGTGGAGCATGGCCGGAGCTTGGCATGGCCGGGCAGGTGGCCCAAGAGCAGAGCCCCGGGGCGGGCGGGCAGGCGGGCGAGCGCTCAAGCGGCGCCGAGGCGAGCCCCCATCAGGCCGGACGCGAAGGGCCCAAGCTCTCCGGGCAAGGCGGAGGAACCTTCCTGGGCATTTTCGCCGCCGCCTTCTCGGCTCTCGACTCGCTGGGGCGCGCGAGGGACGAGGCGGAGAAGAGGGAGCCCCTGCCGCCGCTACCACTGCCGGCGCAACAACGCCACGCAGTTGCAGCTTCGCAGACTTCTCTTCCCCTCTCTCCTTTTCTCTCGCTCTCTCTCTCTTTCTCTCTCAACACCAGCCAGAGAAGGACGGACCCCCAGCTACACTGACCCTCGAAACGCAGATTCAAACTAAACCACCCAAAGCAAGCCCCTTAATGTGCCTCAGTGCTTTGTGCCCTCCTCATCTTCCTCATCCTTCACTCAAAACAAACCCTTGAATGTGCCCCAGTGCTTTGTGCCCTCAACATCATCATCCTGGTTCCAAGGTTTCCCATGGAACCACTTTAGACCGGTGTGAAACCGCGCTAAAAGGGCCAGTGCGGATGTGTCTGGGCAAGCAAGAAGCCGCTCTCTGCAGGAAGCCCATCCAGGCAAGCCATTGTGATGCCTTCACGGCATGACCCAGCACACGTGTGAGGAAAAGCGTGCCTGTTTTGGAGGACAGAAATGCCCGCCATGTGTATATACCAGGCCTGGGTAAACTTGGGCCCTCCAGATGTTTTGGACTTCGACTCCCACCATTCCTAACAGCCTCAAGCCTTTTCCTTCCCCCTCCCCTCAGCCACTTAAGCCATTTTCTACTATTTGAGAGGAGTTGCCAGGTCCTGCTTGCTCAGACTCATAGTCTAACTAACCCCTTGAAAGGCACAGAAGTTAAGCAGTCTCAGGCCTCTTCCACA
Organism: Anolis apletophallus; assembly: GCA_030556195.1. Taxonomy (NCBI): domain Eukaryota; kingdom Metazoa; phylum Chordata; class Lepidosauria; order Squamata; family Anolidae; genus Anolis; species Anolis apletophallus. The sequence goes on from JARBWK010000002.1 coordinate 31,172,443, forward strand.
CAGCTGAAACAAATCCCACATTATCTGCTTTGAAGTGGAATATATGGCAGTGTAGACTCAGATAACCCAGTTCAAAGCAGATACTGTGGGATTTTCTGCCTTGACACAGTGGTTTATATGGCTGTGTGGAAGGGCCCACACATAGCCCAGTTCAAAGCAGATATTGTGGGATTTTCTGCCTTGATATTCTAGTTTATATGGCTGTGTGGACGGGCCCTCACTCTTTCTGCCATAGAGTGAGGGCCCATACACCCTCTATCCCAGAATATCAAGGCAGAAAACCCACAATGTCTGCTTTGAACTGGGTTATCTGAGCCCACACTGCCATACCCTCCACTTCAAAACTGTGGGATTTTACTCACCTATGTGGAAGGGCCCTAAAATACACTCAGATTAAATATAAATCTTAATTATACTACATTATGGTGAATATAAGTAAGGAAGGGGCCTGAGGCTGTTAGGAATTGTGGGAGTTGGAGTCCAAAACACCTGGAGGGCCTAAGTTTGCCCAGGCCTGGTATATAGCTATTTATAGTAACATATGTGTGCCTGAGTGTCTTAGGCACAGCCCTGCAGTGCGTGGTGTGCGGTGCCTCCTCTCCCTCCATGCGCGCCTTTGTGCACACAATCAGTGCCCCGCGTGGGGAAGCCGAAGGGAAGGACACTGACACACAGGGAGACACACACACACTCCGCCCGAGCTGCACATGCGTCTGGCTCTTGTCCGCCGTCCAACTACCGTATAGCCCCGAGTAGGCGAGGGGCGGCGCAAGGAAAGAGGGGCCAAAGGCAGGCGCACGGCTACCGTATTTCTCCTGTCAGAACGGCCCCGCGCCCTCTGGTTGGTCAAAGGTGCCGTGCCCCTTTTGTACATCAATTAAGACGGGTATGAACTCCGGGTGGGAATAAGAGGGGTCCGTTTACCAACACAGGGGGTCGTTTTAGTTTTTCAAGACCAGCATATTCATCTTAAGACCTATCCTGTGATTTAGACTTGTGTTCAACTTTGCCTATTATTAGCTCCCTGCCGGGGAACAAGCGCGTTGGAATCTGCGGCTGGATCTACACTGCCAAAGAATGCAGTTTGATGTATGGCCGAAGGCTTTCCTGGCCGGGATCACTGGGTTGTTGTGACTTTTCCGAGCTGTACGGCCACGTTGCAGAAGCATTCTCTCCTGACGTTTCGCCTGCATCTATGGCAGGCATCCTCAGAGGTGGTGAGGTCTGTTGGAAACTAGGCAAGTGAGGCCAGCTAACAAAGAATTCCCCCAGGCAGGAAGAGGCCAGTCTTTGAAGCTGCAAGGCCATTAAATACTAATCAAGGTGGCCAATTAACACATTCACACTTGTCTCTCACAGACAAGAGTTCTTTCTCCCACCCTGGACATTCCACAGATATATAAAACCCATTTTCCTAATTTCCAGCACACCTCACAAGCTCTAAGGATGCCTGCCATAGATGCAGGCGAAACGTCAGGAGAGAATGCTTCTGGAATGTGGCCATACAGCCCGGAAAACTCACAACCCAATGCAGTTTGAACCGGTCAGTGTATGTCATGGCGGTTTGAACACCATGGTATGGGTCGACACTGACCATACAACACAGCTTAATTTGCATTATTTCACAGTGTAGATCCATCCTGCCTCTCCAAAAAAGGAAAGACGCCCAAGAAGGAGTTTGAGAAACTTTTCCAGGGAAAGCAACAACTCCACGCGGGCGAAGGTGTGCGAATAACTCGCATTTATTTAAAAAGTTTTGCAAAGTGCCAGAAAGTTTGGCTGGAGGGCGCACCCTGTGACCCCCAAAAGCCGGGAGTTTGACCTGTCTCAAGTCCCCGGGTCTCCGAGGAGCAGAAAAGGGCGACTTGAGGAGCTGGCAGCCCGAGCAGTGGAGTAGCCTCTTGTGTGTATGTGTGTCTCTCTCCATCGCTTTCTGATTCAATTCTGATTTAAAGAGCCGCTCCTTTGCATGACAGCATTCAAAATCGGCAGAGGGTAGGAAACACACTCGAGAGGAGTGACAGCCACAGTTTGAAAAGGGACAGACTCATGACCACTGAATACACAAAAGGGTTAGTTTAAAGCGGGTATCCACAAAGGCACCCTATAGACAGACAGATCTCTCCAACCCCTTCTTCACACGACTCAAAATAATAACTTTAACATATATTGTCGAAAGCTTTCTTGGACGGAATCACTGGGTTGTTGTGGGTTTTCCGGGCTGTGTGGCCATGTTCCAGAAGCATTCTCTCCTGACAATTCACTTGCAACTATGGCAGGCATCCTCAGAGGTGGTGAGGTCTGATGGAAACTAGGAAATTGGGTTTATATATCTGTGGAATGTGCAGGCAGGAGAAAAAAAACCTCTTGTTTGTTTGAGGCAAGTGTGAAAGTTGCAATTAATCACCTTGATTAACATGGAAAAGACTTGCAGCTTTAAAGCCTGGCTGATTCCTGCCTGGGGGAATCCTTTGTTGGGAGGTGATTAGCTAGCCCTGACGTTTCTTGTCTGGATTTCCCCTGTTTTTCAGTGTTGTTCTTTATTTACTGTTGTGATTTTAACAGGTGTCATCTGTGAGCATGGAAGGCAGAGTCATACCCCACTTGACTCACTTTAAAATATTTGAAGAAAATCCCAAGGAAGATTTAAGAACATGAACATCACTTGGCTTATGTTATATATTATATATATATATTTCGGACAATGACCAGTAATATCATGGGCTGAGGGTTTTTAGTCTATTGACAACAGTGAATGTATGGAAAGGGACACCAAATTGAGGCAAAGGCATTCACTGTAAGGAACTACTAACTAAAATTAAGCAAGTGTATGGATACCCAGTCTTCCCTGTACTTACTTGGAAGTTATGTGTAGCCTTATGGGTACACAGGATAGTGTTCACATGCTATATGTTGATCATTTCCAAATAAGAACCATTCTTTTTGTGTTGTGAAGGGGAATCACTGGGTTGCTGTGAGTTTTCCGGGCTGTATGGCCATGTTTCAGAAGCATTCTCTCCTGATTTTGGCCCACATCTATGGCCAGATAACACCTCCCAACAAAGGATTCCCCAGGTAGGAATCAACCAGGCTTTAAAGCTGCAAGGCTTTTAAATGCTAATCAAGGTGATTAATTGCAACATTCACACTTGCCTCCAGGAGACAAGAGTCCTTTCTCCCACCCTGGACCTTCCACAGTTATATAAACCTCACTTGCTTAGTTTCCAACTGACCTCACAACCTCTGAGTATGGCTGCCATAGATGTGGATGAAACATCAGGAGAGAATGCTTCTGGAACATGAAATACTCACCACAACACAAAACTATTATTTTAATTTGTAATATCCATTGGAATTTAAGTGTAATACTAAGGACTGAGCAGGTGAGCCAGACATTCTTTCCCCATAGTATATGTTTACATAGTATATGTTTCCACTTCTGTTAAAACCAACCTGCTCATTCTGATCCTTCACTTTTCCCCCTATAAGCAAAACTCTTTGGGTTCCTACCCTGTACTTTCTAGTGAAAGGAAACATTAGTTTCCCTTGCATTTATAGACCTGGGGGGATCTGGATACCAAGAAAGGGAAGCACTACAAAGTTTTTTCTTTTTCCTATCCCTTATATCACAGCCACACTTCACCTATTTTACAGAAAGGGCTCCTGTTTGCATGAGGAACATTTCAAACACTCTGCCTATGTGAGGGCTGGAAAATCTTTGGAGATGACTCAAGGCATCTCAGCATCCACCCCCCCCCCTCCCCTTTTTGAGGAAGCAAAACTGTTACAACACCTTCACCAAAGTTTAGTCCAAAGCCCAAGATTTCTCAAAACTTGTCCCTGAATTAAACATGAGGCACCAAAAAAGGAAAAAGCAATCAGGGCCAAGCCAATGGAGTTTGCAATTTCAAGTTTCAAAGACTGGTTTGCCCTCTTTCATATTTTCCTCCTCCAAGATACAATGTAATGTGTTAATGCAAGTCTGGGAGTGAGAATTAAACCTTGAAGAGTGGAGAGTTTAGAACAGTCACCTACTTTTCCTATGATTTTGGAACCACAAAGAAAAGCTTTCCTGTTGTTGTTGTTGGGTTTTTTTTAACTCTGAGGAAAAGAAGGGCATTCCAGATGGTGCCAGCGCCAACACCTGTCCATGAATTAGTATCTGGGGCAGAAAAGGTGAGAGGAAGGTCTTTCAACTCCGCGATGACTTATTGCCTAATCCAGCTTGGTGAGGTTGCCTTCCTAAAGGAGCTGTCTGGGAAGCTGGAGGGAATTTGCATGAGAATGCCTTGGAGATGAATGCCGCTCAGTGCTGAGCCCGCGGAGGATTTCCTGCTCGATTTCCCCCTGGTAACAGGTGACAGGCTCGCGATGGGGTCACGGAATTGGGGTGAACTGCGAGGGCTGAAGCGCCCAGTGGGGAAAACGCGCAGGATCCATCCCCGCGGAGGGATCAACCCTAACTAAGGCTGCTTCTTGGCTGCGGGGCTTTGCATTGACGTGGAGGAATCCCTACTTCGGGAAGCCAGCGGGATCCCAAACTTTGCAGCGAAGGAAAGTCGCATTCCGTGGGAATCTGAGGCTGGATCCGAACTGCTACAGAATACAGTTCAAACTGCATGATATGGGGCTCTGCACTACCATACGGAAACTGCATTATATGGCTCTACACTGACCATATAATAGGGTTCAAAGTGCATGACATGGGTCTACTCTGACCATATTCAAACTGCATGTTATGGGTCTACACTACTATACTGAAACTGCATTATATGGCTCTACACTGACCATATAATGCAGTTCAAAGTGCATTACATGGGTTTACTCTGACCATATTCAAACTGCATTATATGGCTCTGCAGTACCATGCTGTAATTGCATTATTTGGTTCTATATAATACAGTTCAAAGTGCATTACATGGGTCTACTCTGACCATATTCAAACTGCATGAAATGGCTCTACTCTGACTATATAATACAGTTCAAAGTGAACTATATATGTGTCTATACTGACCGTATAATACAGTTCAAAGTTAACTATATAGGTCTACTCTGACCATATTCAAACTGCATTATATGGCTCTACTCTGACCATATAGTACAGTTCAAAGTGCATTGTATTGGTCTACTCTGACCATATTCAAACTACAGGATATGGGTCTTCACTACCATACTGAAATTGCATTATATGGCTCTGCTCTGAACATATAATACAGTTCAAAATGCATTATATGGGTCTACACTCTGCGCTACCATACTGAAACTGCATTATATGGGTCTATACTGACCATATAGCACAGTTCAAAGTGCATTACATGAGTCTACTCTGACCATATTCAAACAGCATGATATGGGTCTGCACTGTGCACTACCATATAATACAGTTCAAAATGCATGATATGGGTCTACTCTGACCATATTCAAACTGCATGAGATGGGTCTGCACTATGCACAACTATATTGAAACTGCATTATATGGGTCTACTCTGACCATATAATAAAGTTCAAAGTGTATTATATGGGTCTACTATGACCATACTGAAATTGCACTATATGGCTCTACTCTGACTATATAATACAGTCCAAAGTGCATTATATGGATATACTCTGACCATATAATACAGTTTAATGTGCATTATATGGGTCTACTCTGACCATATTCAAACTACATTATATGGCTCTACTCTGACCATAATACAGTCGAAAGTGCATTACATGGATCTTCACTGACCATATAATACAGTTCAAAGTGCATTATATATATTATATATATGGTTCTACTCTGACCATATAACACAGTTCAAAGTGCATGACTTGGGTCTACATTGAACATACCATGGAGTTCAGACTACACTAATTGGGCAGTGTCCCTCCAGCCAAACTTTCCTCCTTTGCGAGCCTTGCTTTCCAAATTCCATCCTTTCTATTCCTAGCTTTTTTTTCTATACCAAAAGAAAAACAAAATAAAACCCCAAACAATCCTTTTGATTAAGTTGTTTGCATTGCCCAAAGGAGGAAGTTGGGTTATGTGGGGTTTTTTTTTTTTAAAAAAAGATAACTGTAGAGCGCGCGCGCCCTCACACCCCTTTCCTCCTCGCGTGTAAACTCACCGTTGTTGGTAGGAAGTGATGCCCTGGACGTTGGGCGGGTTCCCGTTGGCGGCGGCAGTTCTTCCAAGCCCGGGTCCGGACGGCACTCCGCCGGCTGCCCCTCCGCCGCCCCCCGCCGCCGCCGCAGCAGTCACCTGCACGCTGAAATCCGGGAAGATCCGGATCATCCCCGCGGCTCAGAGGCAGAGGCAGCAGCAGAGGTGGCAGCAGCAGCAGGAGGAGGAGGAGGAGGAGAGGAGCGGGACCCGGCGGCGAGGAGTAGCGCGGGCGAAGAGGCGGCGCAGCGTCGGCTCCTCGCTCTCCCTCCTCCGGCGGCGGCGGCTGCAGCAGCAGAAGAGCCGAGCGCGCTGCAATCCCATTAGTGAGCGGCGGCCACTGGGAGGGAGGCACGGCGGCGCTTTGATCTCAGGCCGGGTGCGGGAGGGGGGAAGGAGGGAGGGAGGCAGGGAGGGGGCGCTTGGAAGTGCAGCCCGAGCCCCGATTTGCCAACACGCGACGTGCCGGGGGTTTAGGGGAAGAAGGGGGCTCACTGAGAAGGGAAACAAGCACGCGGGAGAGATGGGGAACCTCTCTCTGTCTCTTTCCTCTCCTCTCTGAGTCTCTCCCTCTCTGAGCGTGGAAACGGGGCGCCGCTACTTTAGCGAGGCGGTGGGAATGATGGGCAGCAAATGTTGCCTTTGCTCTCCCCCCCCCCCCTTCCTCCCTCTCTTCCCTCTTTCTCTCTCTCGCTCTCTCTCTCTCCTCCTACTCCGCCCCCAAAGACGCCCACCAGCCTTGGAGGATTTCTCACTTTCGGGGGAGAGGGAGGGAGGGAAAGGGACGGGGACTGCCCACAGCCGGGTGGGTGAAGGCCAAACGGGGCAGGAGAGGGGAAAGTCCTGTCACCAAGAGGAAAGAAAGGAGGGAACTTGCAGCTCAAGTTGTTGGGAACTAAGCTTCCATTCTTTCTTTTTCTTTCTTTTTTTCAGGGCAGAGAGAAAGGTAAAGAGGAAGATGTTGGCTGCCAAAGCAAGGAAGGGACGGGGGGGAGGAAGGAAGGAAGGAAGGAAGGAAGGAAGGAAGGAAGGAAGGAAGGAAGGAGGCTCGTGGCTGCCCCAGGTGTTGGGAACTAGCTTTCCCTTCTTTTCTTTTCCTTTCAGGGCACAGACAGAGGTAGAGAGGAGGTGTTGCCTGCCAAAGCGAGGAAGAGAGGAAGGAGAAAAGGAGGCTTGTGGCTGCCCGAGTTGTTGGGAACTAGGCTTCCCTTCTTTCTTTTTCTTTCGGGGCAGAGAGAGAGGTAGAGAGGAAGATGCTGGCTGCAAAAAGGAAGGAAGGAAGGAAGGAAGGAAGGAAGGAAGGAAGGAAGGAAGGAAGGAAGGAAGGAAGGAAGGAAGGAAAAGGATGAGGTTTGTGGTAGCCCAAGTAGTTGGGAACTAGCCTTTTTTCTTTCTTTCTTTCTTTCTTTCTTTCTTTCTTTCTTTCAGGGCAGAGAGAGAGAGAGAGAGGTAAAAAGAAAGATACTGGCTGCAAAGAAAAGGAAGGAAGGAGGGTCGTGGCTGCCCAAGTTTTTGGGAAACTAGCCTTCCCTTCATTCTTTTTCTCTCTCTTCCTTTCAGGGGGGAGAGAGAGAGGTAGAGAGGGGGGGGGGTGCTGCCTGCAAAAGAGAAGAAGGAAGGAGAAAGAAAAAGAGGAGGAGGAGGTTCGTGGCAGCCCAAGTTTTTGGGAACCAGCCTTCATATCTATCTTTTTTCTTTCCCCCTTCAGGGGGAAGCTAGAGGCAGAGGGGAAGATGATGGCTCCAAAACAAAGAGGAAGGAAAGAAAGGAAGGAAGGACAAGGGGAGGGGGAGGCTCGTGGCAGCCCAAGTTGTTGGGAACTAGTCTTCACAACTTCCTTGCTTTCCCTCCTTCCCTCTTTCTTTCTCTTTCTCTCCTCCCCCCCTTCTTTCCTTCTTTTTTTTATTTCTGTCTTTCCTTCTTTCCTTCATGCTTTCTTTCTTTCCTCCCTTCCTTCTTAGCTGCTTTGGACCTCTTGGAAAAGGAGCGACTTTTGTGCGACGGGAACCTTGAGTGTCTTTTCACCCTCCGTGGAAGTTGGGGAGTGTATGGGTGCATCTACACCAGGCATGGGCAAACTTAGCCCCTCCGGGTGTTTTGGACTTCAACTCCCACAATTCCTGGCCTCAGGCCCCTTCCTTTCAGGGGCCTGAGGCCAGGAATTGTGGAGTTGAAGTCCAAAACACCCGGAGGGGCCAAGTTTGCCCATGCCTGATCTACACTGCAGGATCAATGCAGCCTGACCCCACTTTAACTGCCATGCTTCGGTGCTATGGAAAGCATAGGGACTTTAGAAGTGTCTTTTTCTGACAGTGCCTACTTCAAGAGGGCTGGCGCCTCACCCATCTACAACTCCTAGGATTCCATAGCATTGGTCCACGGCAATGAAAGCGTGGGTGCACTCCGCTAATGTGCGCGTGTAGTCTGTCTGTCTGGGTCTCTGCTCTGGACTATCCATTCCACGCAAGGAAGCCTCTTTTTTTGCGAAGGCGTCCTACGGGGCGGGGGATGAGCACCACCCGGACCTCGCCGGGTCACTTGGCAGCTTTACTAAGCACAGACTTCCGATCAGGTCGCTGCCACTTTCCCTTTGGCCTCTGTGGCAACCACACCGGGGGCGAACGCCAATTGGGAGCGACGCACACTATGTGTCTCTTTTCTGACCGAGCCAAATCGCAAGGGCGAAGGCTGGTGGGGAAGGCAGGTGCGGGGAGAACCCGCGCGCGTTTGTCGCGCGACACGCTTTTGCCCGGGCGCGTCGGAATGTGCCGCACCAGCAAGAGACCCACGCCGCGTGCCTTTCTTTCCTCCTCGCGCCTCTTCGCGGCCGGGAGAAGCTTCCTCGCTCGACCCGAAGCTGCGGGGAGACTGGCGCCCCTCGCGGAGACCGGAGGTACTGCAGCCCCGGCTCTTCACTGTTTTCTCCCCTTCCAACCGCTCTTGCTAGGCGAAGATTTATGCACCGACACACTGAAGAATTAATGCAGTTTGACACCACTTTAATTGCTACGGAATTATGGGATTTGTAGTTTGGTGAAGCACAGGTTGCTGTTGTTTTTTTTGACAGAGAAGGCTAAAGCTCTTGTAAAAACGACAACTTCTACTATTCCATGGCATTGAGCCATAGGAGTTAAAGTGGTGTCAAACGGCATTGATTCTATGGTGCAGAGATGTACCCTAAGGCTTATGTAGTGGGACAAAGCTCAGGATAGGTTCAGGCAAACAGAAGGGATTGTCCCAGTGCCAGACTCTCCATTGTGCTTAGGTGTGCTTAGGCTGGATTTGGAGCACAACCTCCAAGGCACCAAAAAAGCTGGATGTCAACGCAATTATTTATTTATTTACATATCTTTATCCAACCTGTCTCAAACCCAAAGGTGACTCAAGGTGGCTTACACCCGGGCAGCAATTTGATGACTAACAATTAAGAGACTTAAAAATACATTCAATAAAACCTTTAAAAACTTATAAAACCAATGCCTTCATTGTTAGTCTCATTGTCCACAAATTGTCGTCTGAGCCATTCCAATTTTCACTTGCGTCTAATACCGTGTTTGACTGTTGCATTAGATGCTGAAGGCTTGTTCAAATAGCCACATTGTCACTTTTTTCCGGAAGGTCAAGAGGGAGGGGGCTGATCTAATATCCCTGGGGAGGGTGTTCCACAACCAAGGGGCCACCACTGAGAAGGCCCTGTCTCTTGTCCCCACCAGTTGTGCCTGCAAAGAAGGCAAGACCAAGAGCAGGGCCTTCTCCCCGGATGTCCTTAAACTTCATAGAGAGATATACAGTATGTTTGGACAAGTAAGCTGGACCGGAACCATTTAGAGCAGGGGGCCTCAAACTAAGGCCAAAGGGTCAGATACGGCCCTCCAAGGTCATTTACCTGGCCTTTGCTCAGAGTTAACCTAAGCCAACAATAACAACAACAATCCTATCTCATCAGCCAAAAGCAGATGCACACTTCCCATTGAAATACTAATAAGTTTATATTCATTACAATTGTTCTTCATTTTAATTATTGCATTGTTTTAAAGTGTTTTTTGCACTACAAATAAGATACGCAGTGTGCATAGGAATTCATTCATGCTTTTTTCAAAATATAATCCGGCCCTCCAACAGTTTGAGGGACTGTGACCTGGCCCTATGTTAAAAAAGTGTGAGGACCCCTGGTTTAGAGCTTTATAGAATAAAGCCAGCCTATAAACCTCCTTTCTGTTCTATCTTTGTTCTGTCTATCCAAAAATAGCATTGAATATTTGCCATGTATGTGTACTGTGATCCGCCTTGAGTCCCCTAGGGGAGATAGGGCGGAATATAAATAAAGTGTAATAATTACGATGGATTTTACTTATGTGGTGCCATTCTAAATGTGAAGGCGCTCATGTTTTGGAGGGAATCCAGATGTTTTGGGAAATGGTATCCATTGCCTTTTTGGGAAAACCAAGAATCTCCACGCACTTTTGGAAGTGTGACCCTTTTGGAGATTGATTGGCATTCACACTATTTGGAATAATTATAACCTTTTCGAAAGGCATAACCTTTTTAGAAATCGTAACCTTCTTATAAAGTATGATCTTCCTGAGAAGACTTTAAAATCCGCTGCGTCAACCTCCTCCTTAGTGATAAATATCCCCTTGTATTTGTGGAAGGCACTTAGGTTTCTCAGCTGTTAGACTGACATACAGTAGAGTGTTGCTTATCCAACAGAAACGGGCTGGCAGAACATAGAATAAAGGAAAATGTTGGATAATAAGGAGAGATTAAGGAAAAGCCTATTGAACGTCAGATTATGCTATGATTTTACAAATTAGGCATCGAAACATCATGTTTTACAACAAACTGACAGAAAAAGCAGTTCAATACATGGTAACGTTATGTAGTAATTACCGTATTTACGAATTTAGCACCAAAACATCGCAGTGTATTGAAACAGCTGTGAATCCAGGTGGGAGGCAGACTGCTTTCAATAATACAGAATGTTGGATATGGATAAGCGAAAGTTGGATAAGCGAGACTCTATCCCCCATGCCTTCTTAACATCTACATGAAACCGTTGGGAGGGGTCATCTGGAGCTTTGGAGTTGGGTGCCATCTCTATGCAGATGACGCCCAACTCTACTACTCCTTTCCACCTAATTCCAAGGAAGCCCCTCAGGTATTGGACGAGTGCCTGGCCGCTGTGGCTTCTGGATGAGGATGAACAAGCTGAGGATCAATCCTGACAAGACAGAGGTCCTCCTGGTCAATCATAAGCTGGATCGGGGTATAGGGTGGCAGCCTGTGCTTGATGGGGTTGCAATCCCCCTGAAGTCACAGGTTCGCAGCTTGGGTGTCCTCCTAGACTCATCGCTAACGCTTGAAGCCCAGGCGTCGGTAGGAGGGCCTTTGCACAATTAAAACTCGTGTACCAGCTGCAACCGTACCTCGTGAAGTCGGATCTGCCATGGTGGTCCACACCTTAGTCACCTCCAGATTGGATTACTGTAATGCACTCTACGTGGGACTGCCCTTGAAGACGGCTTGGAAATTTCAATTGGTTCAATGGGCGGCAGCTAGGTTACTAACTGGAGCGACTTACAGGGAGCGGTCAACCCCCCTGTTTAAGGAGCTCCATTGGCTGCCATTCATTTTCCAGTGCCAATTCAAGGTGCAGGTTCTTACTTACAAAGCCCTGAATGGTTTGGGACCTGCCTACCTGCGTGACCGCATTTCTGTCTATGAACCCACACAATCTCTTCGATCATCTGGAGAGGCCCTGCTCTCACTCTCGCCCCTTTCACAGGCACGATTGGTGGGGATGAGGGAGAGGGCCTTCTCTGTGCTGCCCCCCCTGACTCTGGATCTCACTCCCCAAGGATATCAGACAGGTCCCCACATTGGCAGTCTTTAGGAGGAGCCTGAAAATGTGCCTTCCTTGAATAAAGTAAACAATGCCCTGCTCTGACCAATTCACTGCAAATGTCTTCAGAAGCACTTTAACTACAAGTTGGGTTGATCTCTCTACATTATCCTTTAGATATATCCTACCTCTGTTTGCATCCAGTGTTTATTTTTAAATTTTTAATATTATATTTGGCCCGGCCATAAGGTTTTAAATTTTGTGTGTTATTTCTTATATGTGAGTTATATTAAGTGTTTTGTTTTATTGATGTGTTGTTGGGCTTGTAAGCCACCCCGAGTCCTCTTGGGGAGATGGTGGTGGGGTATAAATATATTATTATTATTATTACTTTACCCAGATATCTCTTTGAACTGTTAGGAACAAAGTTATGCCAGTGCATAAAAACCATCAGAGTTTCAGAATCTACTCTCCTTTAAAACATCTTGGTTTAAATCTGTGGTTTCCAAACTTTTTTTGGCCTTCTACCCACTTTCCAGAAAAAAATTACTCACCACCCCCCTAGAAATTAATTTTTTTAAACTTTAATAGCAATTAAACAGAAAGATATATGTATTAATGCATTAATGTATTAATTTCTAATGCCGGGACCCCTAAATAAGGTTCCTCATGTTGTGGTGACCCCCAACCATATTTTCGTTGCTACTTCATAAATAATTTTGCTACTCGCCGTGCCGCCACCGGAGAGGGCTCTGAGGGGACAGGCAGCCGCAACCTGCGGGGAAGAAGAAGTGAGGCCTGCTCTCCCTGCAGAAGCCCTGGGCTCTCTTGCTCCCTCTGCTGCCGCTGGGGAAGGCCGCGCTTTCTTCTGCGGTGGCAGGGAGGCTCTGCCAGAGGACGCAGAGGCCTTTGCACTGCAGCCTTCACACTGCACTGCGTGTGGGAGTCAAATTGAAGGGGGTGGGGTAAAAGAAGAGGGCCGCACGACTCCTCCTAAATGGCCAATCGTTCACTGCCCCCTTAAAGGGGTTCACCACCCTCCAAATTCCCCTGAGCCTCCCACCACCCCCTTGGATCGCCTCACCGCCCACCAGGTGAGAATCAGTGGTTTAAATCATGCTCTCAAGAGACCAAAAATAAAGTAGTATTTGATAAAATACCACAATTGATTTACTCACAAACTTCATGTATTCAGCAAACAGGTACATTGCTTATCAGTCCAGTTACAGGTAGGATTTGAAGTATTTTCTCTGTGTAGATAACACAGGGCATCTTTCTTATAATCTTAACAGTCCAAACTCTAAAGCATCTCTCTGGTCTGAGAGTCTAATCGAATCTGTACAGTCTGAAAGTCTAATGGACTCTCTAAAGCATTCTGTTTCTACTGACTTCTAAAAATAAAGTCTAAGTCTGAACAGTCCCAGGTGTGGTCACATGGTCTGCAGCCCCTCCCACAACATAGAGTTAAGGAAAACTGCCCACTAGCACACACACATACAATAAAGTAAGCATTCTGAATTATATAGAAACAAAATTACTAGTGGAGGCTTGAAGAAGGTTGCTATTTCCAACAAGGTGTAATAATAGAGTTCCTATTCTATGGGAGAGTGCCACAAAGAAGGCAGTGTAGGCCTACCAAGCCTACTCCCTTCAGGTCCCAAGTAAGGGGCTCATAACTAGCACAGGGCCTCGTTTGTCTTACATCCGGCACTGGGTTGTTCCATGCCTGATTACTTTCTTCTTTGCCCAGTTGAACATAGATTAATAAAGCCCTTCTCACCCAAAAAGGAGTAACTGGGGAGAGCAAAATGAAGGCACTGCCCTTCCTCCAAGTAAAAAAATCCCATCCTTCATGACATTTCCTTCTGCACCCATGTTTCTAGTGTTAGACAAAACTTCAGTAGATTATTCAGAATTAATACCAAAGGCATCCAAAGAAAAGAGGCAAACAAAAGCCGCATCTACAGTAACTATTTAGTGCAGTTTCAAGTCATTTCACTGTGCCAATGATTACATAAGAAATCCTGGAAACCAGTTTGAGGCTCAGATGGTGATTACACGAACCACAAAGCATTGATTCACATGAAGGGCTTTCTTTTGCACATTTTTGTGGGAGGCCAGAGTGACCAAGGGAATGTGAACACAGCAAAATGTAAGTGTTTTAGATACTGTATATGAAGGATTGCCATAATTGGCTGAAATTTGGAGGCATGGCTCTCATTGCAAGTCTACTTCTTTGTCTTCTGCTTAGGTGTGACGGCTCAGTGAGCGCCACCTGCCTTAAAAGTTTGTTTTAATGTAAGGTAACAGTTTGCATGTGTTTGCAATGGGTTTGCTTACTTTTGTCTGTTTTTACAAGCTTGTACAGTAGTTTCTATTCATCTGTTCCTGGTACCAGCTAAATTGCTGCTTAAGAGCCCGGTTGGACTTGCTCCTCCCCTTTTTGCAGAGACATTGAAAGGGGAGGCTATTTTTTCTTTTCATTCAACAACTAGAGCTTCTGTAATTTGGATGTGTTGGAGAGTGTGTGCAGCTAAGGCCTTCGTCAAGGCATTTTGTAGTACTTTTCTTCAACCCTCAACTTCTAAACCAATTGGCTGGTATCAGAAGAAGGTAGCATACCTTCGCATAGACCAGCTAATTGGGGTCTTGACTGTCTTTACTCTTGAGACCATAAAGACACTTGGAGAGATTTCGACTGAAGCTTCCTGGACCCAAGCATCTAGAGCAGGGGTGCTCAGAATGGTGATCGGGATCACCAGGGTGATCTTTGGGCCTCATCCTGGTGATCTTCAGGCCCCTGACCAGGTTTTTTGCTGTTGGTCCTCTTCACGCGCCCCTGCACGCTGCAAAGAAGTCCTCCGTCGTTGCTCCTCCCCGCTCCCTGCTTGCGCGCCGCCTCCAAAAGCTCCAGAGTCCAAGAGGCAGAATGGGCCCCCTCTTTTCGATTTCTCCTCCTCCCTCCGTCCTTCTCCAGCCACTCAGAGTCATAGGAGACCAAAGGGGGCGGGCCTGGATGACGCGATGCATGGCTGGCCCCCGCGCGCATGCACAGAAGTGCCCATTTTGCCTCTCGGACTTCTCATGAGCTCTTGGAGGCGGCACGCATGCTGGCGGCATGGAAATAAGAGCAATGACGAAGGAGGAGGAGAAGGACGCTTTGGGGTCATTTCCTTGCCGCATCTCACAGTTCGATCTTTTTACTTTGGGGTGGGTGCTTGATTGTTCTGTGGCATGTCTCTTTGTTTATTTTTAATGTTTAAAAATGGCCTTTTAGCTCCAAAGCCCCTCTGCTTGCTTTGTTCCTTGAGAAATATATGTTGGGGAATATGGAAATGTGGGAGAAATGGGGTGGTTGGATGTATTTTTGCATGCCCCTTTGTTTACCTTGCTGAGTATTAAATGGCCTTGCAGTTCAAAAGCCTCTCTTCTTACTTTCTGGCTCATAATATGTGTGGTAATATGGCAGTGTGGGAGAAATGGGGTGGTTGGATGTATTTTTATGCTCTGTTTTATATTGTTGTTATTAAATTGAAATGTTGATGTTTTATAACTTCATTTTATGTAAACTGCCCCGAGCCTGCTGGAAGGAGCGGTACATAAAAATGAATAATAAATATAAATAAATAAATAAATAAGAAAATAGTTATATGTTTTACATTTCTGGGTAGGTGATCTTTGGGACTTGGTTTTTAAATCAGTAGCTCCCATGCTGAAAAAGTGTGAGCACCCCTGATCTAGAGACTGTAAAGTATCTTTTCTTTATTCTTTTGGGGGAAATAAGCACAGTACCTGAATGCAGATAACTCATGTTAAAGACAATAAACCTGTTTTGAGTTATCTATAGTGTCAAGTTTGGTCCTTGGGAGCCCCAAGCCTCAAAAGGAGGGAAAGAAAGCTATCCCCGGGAAGAGAAAAAAACCCATCACGTCCCTACCTATTGGAAACTATATAGCCCCGGGAGATGGCATATTAGGTGATCCCTCGTAGCTTGAGGATGATAGTCCTCCAAGTGTAGTGTCTTGGTGGTGGGTCCATAGGTGGCTATGGAACCGTATTCTTGATCCACATGTTCTCCCACAGTGAGGACATCGGTTTCCAGGTGGAAGGTTGGCTTGACACGCCTTCCTCTTGGCATGTTCCTCTTGGCAAGTTTCAGGGTTGGCTTGACACGCCTTCCTCTTGGCATGTTTCTCCCTTTTGCCCTCCATTCGTGCCTCTTTGAATTCTGCAGCACTGCTGGTCACAGCTGACCTCCAGTTAGAGCACTCAAGGGCCAGGGCTTCCCAGTTCTCGGTGTCTATGCCACAGTTTTTAAGGTTGGCTTTAAGTCCATCTTTAAATCTCTTTTCCTGTCCACCAACATTGCGTTTTCCATTCTTGAACTGGGAATATAGTAACTGCTTTGAGAGATGGTGATCAGGCATTTGGACAAGGTGGCCAGTGCAGCGGAGTTGATAGCATAGGAGCATCACTTCAATGCTGGTGGTCTTTGCTTCTTCCAGCATGCTGACATTTGTCCGCCTATCTTTCCAATAAATTTTCAAGATTATTCGGAGGCAGTGCTGATAGAATTGTTCCAGGAGTTGAGTGTGATGTCTGTAGACGGTCCATGTTTTGCAGGTGTATAGCAGGGTTGGGAGGACAATGGCTTTATAAACAATCACCTTGGTATCTCTATGGATGTACCAATCCTCAAACACTTTCTGCTTCATTCGGAAAAATGAGGCCCTCGCAGAGCTTGGGTGGTGTTGTATTTCAGTGTCAATGTTGATTTTTGTGGAGAGGCTTCTACCGTATGTAAATATGGTACAGAAAAGTTATCCCTCTTTTGGCCCCATCTACAGTGCCATGCAATGCAGTTGAAACTACATTATATGATTAATGTAACTCATATAATACAGTTCAGTTCAGCTAAACTGCATTATCAGAGTCTACACTGATTATACAATTCAGTTTGAAACTGCATTATATGGCAGCGAAGATGGGGCCTTTGAACTCAGAAAAGCCAGGAGTTCATAGAACATGTTGAATCTGCCCCATTTAACCCAAATCGAAGCAGTCTCCTGTGGCTGGAGAGGAATACGGAAACTGGTGCTTCCCTCAAGCAATGAGTTTTATCCTCTTAAAACTTTAAAGACTTGGATGTTTGCTTTGGAGAACCCTAGCTCAGTCTGATAAATCTGATAAGAACATCATTTTTCTCAGAATAGGGCTCATACTTACCATAAAACACTGTCTTTGTAAAAGTAGCATCCTGAAAGATCTCTAAGGGGCTAGGCAGGGATTTCTACCAGTTAAATAGCTTTTACTCCATTGTAACACACTAAAAGGCATTGTGTTCATGACTGCCATAGGCTACTTTGCAGCACACATTCTTTCTCATGTGGCTGTGTAACAATGAAACAATATTATCCTTCCCTTTTATTTTAACTTTAGCATTTTGTTCTCAACCAGATGAAGATACATATTTCAGTGTTAAAAAGGAGTCTGCATTCAGACCCATTGTATTAAATAGCATCTGTGTTTGCATTCCTCTTTAATACAAAATACTTTAGACTGCAGCGAATACCAAGAGATATGAAACTAGTTAGTCCCAACATGTTGCACATAAAAAGAATTCATAATGAGCATCTGTGGGATGTGGAATGGATCCCATGAGTTAACTGAAGACCTCATAACGTAAGAGCTGAGAAGCCTAAGTGAATTATGACTGTCTCTTTCCTCACAAGTAGGATTAATTTTCTATCCCACTTATATTCATTATCTATCCTGTTTATACCACAGGGACATCAATTGTTTGAGTATTAAATGTAAAGTCTTTGCAGAAGAAAATATGGAATAGTTAGTTGAGTCTTCTCTAACCAAAATATTACTTCGATTCCATGTGTAATGAATAACATTAGGCAAAGACATTCACAGATAGTTTAAGCAAGCTTATTTTCTTTGTAATTGACATATTTTAAGTGGTAAGTTTCCCATTCTATCTTCCGCTTGGCCATAGGTTCCCCCCTAAAGATATCAACAGAAATCTTACATGCGGCTCAAGAAAGATATGTAAGGCCTTTAGAGAGCAAGTCAATAAATGGCTGGAGGAATAATTAAAGACTTTGTAACAGTTTTCTGCCTTTCCCTCAGTACAGTACAAGATTGGCATGAATATAGAGATGAATATAGGGACCCATACTGGAATTAAATATGTATGGTATTGTGGTATTATTCTCATGGTACTACTTTTTATTTATTTATTTAAGCAAACCTGAATTTGAGATTATTTTTTAAGTGGGTCACAGGTAAAGCCTAGTAATTGAAGCTACGGATGGTAACTAAAACCATAATTAAAACGGCTCCTTTTGAATTCCAGTAGCCACATAAAACAAAACAAGGCCCACAGGAGAGGCATTCAAATGCAGAGAAAAAGGCATCTTTTCAAGTACCTTGGCCACTTTGGCATTATAGATTGCAGCAGGATTTCTGGACTATGCCGGAAAGGAAACTGGTAACCAATCTTAAGCAGATGAGAATCCATGTAATATGTTCTCTATATTCTATTCATATCACAAATATATGGTGGTGCAATGGGTTAAAGCGCTGAGCTGCTGAACTTGCTGATCGAAAGGTCGCAGGTTCAAATCCGGAGAGTGGCGTGAGCTCCTGCTGTTAGTCTCAGCTTCTGCTAACCTAGCAGTTTGAAAACATGCAATTGCGAGTAGATCAATAGGTACCACTCCAGTGGAAAGATAACAGCACTCCATGCAGTCATGCTGGCCACATGAACTTGGAGGTGTCTATGGATAATGCTGGCTCTTCAGCTTAGAAATGGAGGTGAGCATCAACCTCCAGAGTCGGACACGACTGGACTAAAGGTCAGGGGGAAACCTTTACCTTAACCTTGATTGAACAAATCCAGCTGTCTCTTTTTCTATAGTCTTCTATTTTCCCCAGCATTACTGCTTTTTCCAGTGTGTCACAACATCGCATGAGAAATATTGTCAAAGGCTTTCATGGCTGGAATCACTGGACTGTTGTGTGATTACTGGGACATCTTTAGAGGCTCCGAGCACAGTCATACAGCCCAGAAACCACACAACATCTCACGATATATCCAAAGGATATTATGCCAATATCAGATGTTACAATAATATGTATCACAACATCAGATGACAGCCTTTGTCTATCAAGGACCCTGTTTTCTTGGATAAAATATTTTGGATTTGGCATGCTAGCAGCTGGTGGGGTTGACATTACCAGTGTTGGACAAGACTACAGCCATAGGATAAGAGAATTCCTCCCTATTGACCTCACCTGATGTCTGTCACACATTTCATGATCATTTGCCCTGCTGCTACTTGCTTTCAAGCTGTTTTTGCCTTATTGTAAACCTAAGGCAAAGCTATTTTGTTTTTGTTTTTTTCTTGGAAAGGTTTGTTCAGAGGAGGCCTGCTTTTGCCTTTCTCTGAGGCTGAGGGAGACTGACTTGCCCAAGGTCACCCTGAAGACCTGGGCAATTGCCGGCCCTCCAGATGTTTTGGACTTCAACTCCCAGAAATCCTAGCCAGTTTACCAGCTGTTAGGATTTCTGGGATTTGAAGTCCAAAACAACTGGAGGGCCAGCAATTGCCCAGGTCTCCCCTATAGGTTTCTAATCAAGACACATTACTGGAATTCATAGATTCTAAAGCACATTTTCCCATTTTAGGGGCTCCAAAAATAGGCATGCCTTACTGATGGCACCTTAGATTTATTTATTTATTTATTTGCTATGCTTCTATACCGCCCTTCTCAGCCCAAAGGCGACTCGAGGCAGTGAACAAGCGGCAGCAAGTGCCCACATATAACACATCATAATAAGATAAAAACAATCATATAAAATCATATAAATTAACAATTAAAACTACAAAATACAAATCTCAGCTCCACAATCTTAAAATCGGTTTCCGTTTCATCGCCATACTAATCCTTTGATCTTGATTAATTAAAGTTCATCTGCGAATGCTTGCTTGAACAGCCAAGTCTTGACTTTCTTACGAAATGTCAGGAGGGAGGGGGGCGATCTGATGTCACTAGGAAGGGAGTTCCAAAGCCAAGCAGCCACCACTGAGAAGGCCCTGTCTCTCGTCCCTGCCAGATGTGCCTGCAAACCAGGCGGGACCGAGAGCAGGGCCTTTCTGAATGATCTTAAGCATCTTGATGGCTCATAGGGAGAGATGCGTTTGGACAAGTAAGTTGGACCAGAACCGTTTAGAGCTTTAAAGGCCAAAACCAGCACTTTGAATTGTGTCCGGTAGCAAACTGGTAGCCAGTGGAGCTGGCACATCAGGGGAGTTGTACGCTCCCTGAGTGCCGTTCCTGTTATCAACCTGGCTGCTGTCCGTTGAACCAATTGAAGCTTCTGAGCAGTCTTCAAAGGCAGCCCCATGTAAATAGTGTTGCAGTAATCTATACGGGATGTAACCAGAGCATGGACTACCGTGGCCAAGTCAGACTTCCCAAGGTACGGGCGCAGCTGGCGCACAAGTTTTAATTGTGCGAATGCTCCCCTGGTCACCGCCGAAACCTGGGGTTATGCTTTTATGCTTTTTAAAATTGGCTTACCTCAAAGGAAAGAGGAAGGGCCCAGCCTCAAACAACTCAAGTTTGGGGGGGGGGGGTTGTTGTAAGTGTCATACTTCTAAGAGAGGAGGGGGAGATTGAGGGGGAAGAAAACCCCAGCCTCAATGGCTCTTCCAGCCCAGATCCTTTTGTCTATTTACTAGTCTGCTAAGGTAAATGACATTCCCTGCCTCCCATAGATATGACTATCTAAAATATTTTTTAAAAAATACTCACTCTCCCCCCGTCCAGAAATTTGAAGCTTTAAAATAGGGAGATGGGGGTCCTTGCATTTAATAGTACCTTGGATATTGTATTAATTTTTCTGTCCATCTAGTATCAAAGGTGCCCTACCAACATGAATAATCAAGACAGGCGCAAATATATTTGTCACCAGATTTGTAACTGAGGGCCAGCAATTACTCAAATCAATAAGAAGAATTGCACTCTTTTTAGTCCTATTCATTCCATTTCAGTTTTATGCATCTTAAATGTAGACATTCTTATATTAATTCCATGTTCTACCTGAATCAGAATTCCCCCTTTCCTTCTTTTTTCCAGCAACTTCCAACACATGATTGAAGCTGAACCATTAATTCAACTGTCAATTTGTTATTTGTCTTTTTTCCTTCAGCCCAATTTCCCAATATTCAGGGCTGTGAGAGGCTAAACCTGGAATAGCAAAGTCCTTGGGCTCCACTGTCCAACACACATGGTAAACCCAATAGACTTAAAGTAAGGATAGGAAGTGGAAGAAGAATGGACAATATTCTTGTACCCCATGACTGCCTTGCAGACCATGAAATTATTTATGGTACGACCTGATATGATGTCACATCACTTCTGATTCAGGTAATTGTCCAAAGCCTGGTGGTGCAGTGGGTTAAACCACTGAGCTGCTGAACTTGCTGATTGAAAGGTCGCAGATGAACTCCCGCTGTTAGCCCCAGCTTCTGCCAACCTAGCAGTTTGCAAACATGCAAATGTGAGTCGATCAATAGGTACTGCTCCAGTGGGAAGGTAACGGTTCTCCATGCAGGCATGAGGCCACATGATCTTGGATTTTCTATGGACAACGCCGGCTCCTCGACTTAGAAATGGAGATGAGCACCACCTCCCAGAGTTGGACATGACTGGACCTAAAATCTATGGAAAGCCTTTAGCTTACCTTTACTTATGGCTGATTTTAATGGTTGGGAGTGCTAGGGCTTTTGAAAGATAGAGTAGACACAAGATAGTTAAGGAGACCTCAAAGGATGATATAATAATTACCCATCTGACTATGGGAACATAGCCAAACACTTCTCTGAACTTTGCTCTCCATCAGCCATGAGACAATGAGACAATTGCAGCAGCTGAAGTGGTAAATCAGAGGGGCACTAAATGGCCAGCCATAGTGTAGTTCTGCATGCAGTACTACACTATGCTGTGTCATACAGAATTTTAGCCAATGAGAATTTGAGACAAGGAGCAGTATAATGTTCTTAGAATCATAGAATCATTGAATTGGAAGAGACTTTGTGGGCTATCCAGTCCAACACACTGCCAAGAAGCAGGCAAATCGCATTCTTCTAAGTGAAACTGAATTGATGTAAATGTCAACAATCTGTAAAAGAAACCAAATATTCACCACTGATGGATCTAATGACAGCAATAATTAAAATGCTATCCTGCCTCCAGAGCACCTGTAGTGGTATGAAAGCACTACAGGGTTTCACTCCGGTATTGGTTGCTCATTCCTGGGTCTAGCATGTACCACCTATTCCTAACGATTATTATAAATTATAAATACTGTAAATAAATAAATAAATTTGTTAGTTCAATGTCCGGCATCTAATGGTTGCCTGAGTTGTTGTCATACCCCCACCTCCACCTCGGAGATGTGTGTGAGGTGGACGAGGTATAAATGCTTGAAATAAATAAATAAAATAAAATGTGTTGTAAATATGTAGTGTTCATAATCCTCAAGAATGCCCATCTTTGGATTTTAAATTAACAGCCATGAGAGTCAGTAGAGGCAGATATCGACATTGATTCCTAACATGGTAGGAAAGATTAAGATAAAAACACTAACACCTCTATCTGGTCATTAGTTAGGGGCACAGAGACTCTGAAAATATCTGGGAATTTCAGTGAAGCAAAAAAGGGATAAATTCATCCTTGGTATGACTTTGGTGGTGCTTCCATACAAATAAATAGGAAATTATCCATTTCCCCTCTGTGTGCATTGTGTCATTAAAAATGTGGGGATCAGAATGTAGACATTATTTTTTTTTAGCTTTGGGGTTAGTTTATTTGTACATGGCTTCGGCATACAATTTTTTTTCCATTTCAGTTCAAAGCACTCCTAATAATGTCATCCTTTTTTTCTTACAATGAACTATGTATCCAAGAGGCCAAACAGCCATCATGTAAATTATATATTAATAACACATACATGCATATGCAAAAGCATGTGTGCACATACAGAGATTTGTAATGTAATAACACTTACTATTTAAACCTTATATTATCACAATTATATGTTATATCTTTATATTAACTGTCACTGCTCTGCGATTCCTTTCTTTTACAAGTGAAAGGAAATCTCTTCTGTAGAAATCCATTTCCATTTACTTAAATTTAAATGGTTTGACTTTGAATTTTCATTATCTGCTGTTGGAAGAAGCCTATGACAGGTGCGAGGGAGAATGCAACAAACCGTCACTGTATCATTTATTTTTTGCTCCAATTTAGTCAGATATCATTTAGGTAGAAAGTAAAACAGTATTCACAGAACAGGTTAAGAAAGAACAAAAAAGAACAGAAATAAATACAATGGAAGAAGGATGTTTAATGAATTATTTTAGGAAAAAAGTGTGGAGGTTTTTTAAAAACCTCTCATACTGGTTCTCTGCTACTAAGATAATTGGACTAATTTCATATAAATGGAATATGACTTCACAGGAGGTTGTATTTATAGCAGTGACCTCATCATTCCAATAACATGGCTATGAATATAATCATCTCCCCCCTCAGTCCAAATAGTCAGTGTAGCTCTTAAATATTTTCCTTCCTCCAACCATAATTTCACAAAGCGCTGTGTTTTCTAATGTGTGTTGACATGCACACCACCCACTTTTCTGATACACGACACGGGAAATTCATCATCTTTACAGTGGATGGAAGTGGATGATAGGAGGTGGACATAACCAGAGAGGAAACACTTAGAAGGGTGGAATCACAAACTGGTGTACACTTTCATTGCCAGCAGAACTTCAAAAGCTTTTTCACATACAGAGAGGGATATTTTCATTCTTAAGGGCGTATGACCCTTCATATATCCCATATGACGTTGTTGAATGTATCCCCATTTTTCTTATATGTGTCATAAATATAAACATACACACTCCTAGTGAAGGTTAATTATGCAATTATGGGAAATGCTTTTTCTGACTGATTATTAGTAGCAGAAATGGAAGGGAGCATTCATTGAAACTTTATATATGTACTTCGCAGCTATGAAAAATAGCGCAAGTTCTCAACTCAGATTTGTCCGGCACTTTACTTTCAGATCTTTGCAAAGCTGATGAGTTCATTTTTCAAGTTTATATTAAATTGGAAGGAATGGCTGTTTTTCACTCACCATGTCTATTCTGTAATATTAAGTATCTGGAGGGAAACATTTAAAAGTAGCTGCGAGAAAGGCTTAAAATGTCTTGTCCTTGTAAGTCCTTGATTATGTTCTTGGAAGAGTATCAGGCCTTGGAAGTCACTTAACTTCTATACTAGCGTAGCAATGGTAGGAATGAAGGAAGAGTCCACATATGTTTTAAAACACTAGGAAAACAGAAGTTTAAAGTGAAATACTTGGGGAAAATGGCTTCACTGGTGACATTGGAAAATTTGTATACATGTGGAAGAACTAAGGGGAAATGCTCTGAAAGAATGTCACATTGTGCTGTCTCTATGGTTAAACTATTACCCAATGACACAGCAAATGGGCAACTGAAGGTAAAAACTGATCGTGATCCTGCGATCCCACTTTTCAGTGGGGAAATCTGATCTGGCCACGGTGGTCCACGTTCTTCTTACATCCCAACTAGATTACTGCAACTCACTCTATGTGGGGATGCCTTTGAAGACTGTTCGAAAACACCAACTAGTCCAATGGGCAGCAGCCAGATTACTTACTGGAGTGACATACAGGGAACATACCACCCCTCTGTTGTGTCAGCTCCACTGGCTGCCGGTCCACTTCCGAGCACAATTCAAAGTGCTGGTTTTGGCCTATAAAGCCCTATAAAGTAGCAGCGCAGCTTACCTGTCCGAACGTATCTCTTTCTATGTCCCACCTTGGAATTTTAGATCATCCAGGGAGGCCCAGCTCTCGGTCCTGCCTTCTTTGCAAACGCATTTGGTGGGGACGAGAGATAGGGCCTTCTCAGTGGTGGCCCCCGTCTATGGAATGCACTCCCTAGTGAGATTAGGTCATCCCCATCCCTCCTCTCTTTTAGAAAGAAGCTAAAAACATGGTTTTGGGACCAGGAATTCATACAGTAAGTTTGGCAGCAATCATAATGTTTTGATATCTGACTATGACAGGCTTTGGACTGGGTCATTGGTCGTTGAATCAGATTTTGATATGGAGATACGGTGAATAATAATGTTTTAAATGGTTTTTAACTCGAGTTTACCTATTGTGTAATGTTGTATGTAATTGTGTTTGTATGCTGTCAGCATCGAATTGCTGTCGTTGTAAGCTGCCCTGAGTTTGAGAAGGACTCGAGGTTTTAGAAGGACTGAGCATAATTGTTGAAAATAAATAAATAATCTGTTCTGGCACAGGAAGGGTAATCACGGTATTGTAGAAGCTTCCAGTGCCATGGCTGCCTGCAGTGCATCATTCATCATGATCTCTACAAATATTCTCCTTGACTGGATGAGGAAAATAAAAAAAAAAATCCAGTTTGTCAAGTCCAGTATATTCTAATGGCTGTTAGATTTGTTTGTGCATCAGTAGGCTGTATACAGAACTTGGGAAAGTTGTGTTTTGGGGAAATAACCCCATTTCACCTTATTGGCTGGGAGTACTATTCCATGACACTGTTATAGTGCTATTATTCCTCTTTAACTGCAGTAGCAACATCGTATGGAATGCTGGGATTTCCAGTTTAGGGAGAGGCTCTTAGAATTCTCAGCTGGAGAGTTTATTAAACCAAAAACTCTTGAATTCCATAGAATGTTGCCATGTGGAGAGGGGAGGGGAGGTCTCTGGGAGGCTCCCATTAACTTGTGGGGTCCCCCAGGGGGCAATCCTCTCTCCTTTGTTATTCAACATATATATGCGCCCCCTGGCCCAGCTGGCCCGCATCTTTGGTCTGGAGTGTTATCAATACACCGATGACACCCAGCTTCTGCTGAGAATGGACGGCAGGCCGGACACCGTACCCAATTATTTCCATCAATGCCTTGAAGCCGTGACTGGATGGCTGCGTTCCAGCCGGCTGAAGGTGAACCCGTCGAAGACGGAGATCTTGTGGCCTGGTCGCCCTGGGCTGGATGAGTGCTGGTTGCCTACCCTGGATGGTGAACAACTTAGCCCGTCATCCCTTGTTAAGAGCCTGGGAGTCCACTTGGACCCCCTGTTGTCCATGGAGACCCAGGTCTCCATGGTCAGCAGGGTATCATTTTTCCATCTCCGACAGGCTAGGCGACTGGCACCCTACCTGTCCAGGGATGATCTGGCCACGGTGATCCAAGTGACGGTCATCTCGAGACTGGACTACTGTAACACCCTCTACGTGGGCCTTCCTTTGTCGACAATCCGGAAACTCAAGTTAGTGCAGAATGCCGCTGCTCGCTTACTGGTGGGAGCACCGGTGAGAGAGCACATCACTCCCATCCTGCGGCAACTGCACTGGCTTCCTATCGAGTACCGAATTGCCTTCAAGGTGTTGGTTTTGACCTTTAAGGCCCTATACGGTCTAGGGCCTGTGTACCTGAGGGACCGCCTTACCCCATACGTTCCACCGAGATCACTGCGCTCTGAGGAGCAAAATTTGCTAGACATTCCATCAATCCGCTCCTGTCACCTGTCCACAACTAGGCAACGTGCCTTTTCGGTTGCGGCCCCTATGCTGTGGAATTCCCTTCCACCCGATACCCACGCGATCCGAGAACTTCTCCCTTTTGGAGAGCGTGCAAGACTGCCCTTTTCACAATCGTGTTTGGATAATCCAAAATGTATTATATGACCTTGTCTCCAAGCTTTTAAGAATTTGTAACCCTTGTGGTTTTTTTTAACATTGCTGTATTTCGATGTTTTTACTGAATGTTGCTGTGATCCACCCCGAGCCTGCTGGGAGGAGCGGAATATAAAACTGAATAAATAAATAAATAAATAAATAAATGTCAGTTAAAGTGAAATGATAGCACTATAACAGTGTAGAGTGGTAGTGCCCTGGGATGGCATTACCATATGGCTCAACATTTATTTTTAAGTACTAGGCAGCAGATGAGGGAAGCAAAACAGGATGCTGGTCGAAAAGCGCTGGAAATCAGCAGTTAACAAATTGCAAATAAGGTGCTCAAAGGAAAGGGGTTACAAGGCTGCACAGGCGTCATGACAGGCCACAGAAAATGTTTTGTTTGAAACATTTTCCACAGCCATATTATTAATTTCAGTGTAAGGTAGGGAAAGATAATGTTGGCTAAGATATCATTTTCCCATACACTCTTTGAAAAGTGCCTGTAGTCCTAACTTCTACCTAGATAGCCATCAAAGACTAGCTGAATGGATCTCAGTTTAATGTCCTTTCCAAAGGATAGCATCTCTGAAAACATATTTACCCCTAGGCTGAAGTATAAAGACAGTGGAAATCGGCTAAGCTCAGGTAAGGGGATAGACTCCACAGTCTTTTAGCCTGTAGGCTAGACTGCCTTCACATTACTTAAACAGACAATACGTTTTTGAGCTCTCAGTATTAACTCAGGGTGAATATGATTCACTGCCCTTGTCAGAGAACAACAGCCCTTAACACTTTTTTTCATTGCAAGAGAAGCTCAAGCATTTGTACATCTAATGGCATAAGACAAAACACTGGGAGGAAAAGGATACCCTTATGGGCACCATTCTTCTCATGCTGTGATTCCATAAAATTATTCCTCAAGACCATCTATATTCAGTGTTACACCACAACTGTGTATGCTTTTAAATTACTTTGAACTGAATCCACATAGCCATAAGTTGGACTCCACTCATAGGCAGCTTCCTCTCCTATAAAGGAGCAGAAGGCAATTTTTGCTGCTTCCTCCTGCATTTCTTTATACTCCCCATCTGCTCCACTCAGCTATAGGACACTTTGGACCACGTTGGGAAGACATATTCTTAGAAGAATTATTCAGCTGGAAAGTAGAATTTACATAAGTGGCTCGTGGATTGATTAACCAAATCAGCCCAATAAGCCACGGCACATTTTTACAGGAATAAAGTAACTGCAGTTACCTATTATAGATTGAAAGTGTGGCGCTACAGCACTTGTAATTTTAAGACTTTGATATAGTAGAAAAGATTCTATTTTTCAGATAGTTGATATCCATATTGTCTAATGACAATTATATCAGAACATGTTTGTTTTTCCAAACAAATGAAGAGCTTTCAATTTATTTAAAATGTTTGTATCCCGATCTTCTCACCTCCACAGAGGGACTCAGATTCAATGCTACAATAATAATTAAAACATCCAACAACAATAAAAGATTAAAATCTCTCTCGGCATTAGTTGGATGTGTCCTTCGAGCCTGTGCAATGGATTTTTCTGGTGGAACGCAGCATGCACAGAACTGGCCTCACCCTTTAAACCAAAGGTTCGTCTGCCGGGGCCTAGCAAGCTTGAACGGTGGAAGCGAGGTTCTCAAGTCATAGGTTTGATTAGAGTTTCCTTCTCTTAGAGGGTTGACCTTACAGGGTTAGACGAGCACCATCTGCCTGGGTTTGAAATTAGAGTTTCCGTCTCTTAGGATGGTTGCCAAAAGGCTAGAGAGCCCATCCTGCCTGTTGACGCTCTTTGTCAGACCCTTTGGTTGTGACCTGTCTGGCATGGGAGGCCCTACCGGTGACTGTTATGCCACCGCCAGCATAGCTCACAACTTCATTAGGGTACACAAGCCTCTCCCCCACTGCAAGAGGGCGCCAATGGAGAGGAAAAGATTAAAATACATATGATAAAATACATATGAATAAAATATTTTTTAGTTGGCGATTTGGCTTTTATGTATTTTATAAAAGATTAAAATACATATGAATAAAATACATAAAAGCCAAATCGCCAACTAAAAACAAGTTCAACTCAGTCTATAAGGTGGTCATTATGGTCTATAACCAGTGTCAGCCTTCTTCTGGGAATGCTTCGTATCAAAGCCAGGTTTTTACTAGCCTCCTGAAGGACAAGAGGGAGGGGCAGATCTAACCTCGCTTGGGAGAGAGTTCCACAGCCGAGGGGCCACCACAGAGAAGGCCCTGTCTCTTGTCCTCACCAGACGTGATTGCGAAGATGGCGGGACCGAAAGCAAGGTCTCCCTGGAGGATCTTAATGTCCTTGATAGTTCATAGGGGAGAATCCGTTCGGACAGGTAGACTGTGGTTGGTACTTATCTCCAAAAGAACAATGTAGCATGAATCAAGTCTATGCCACCAACCCTGCAGCAGCTGTGGTACCATTCTGCCAGTGCTCTTTGATGCCTTGTCCCAGATGCAATGCCCTAAACTCTGTGAGGGCCTTTCTACACTGTGCTAAAACCTGGGAGGAGCTGGGTTATTTTAACCCAGTTCCTCTTGGGTTTTTGTCCCCACTTCCAATCCAAACCAGGTTTTCCCTTGGGCTATGACTAGATGCTACCCTGGGTCAACCAAAGGAGGGCATCCAACCACTTTCCAGCCCCCCATTTTCCCCTCAAAAACTTAGAAGAAGAAGAAAAAGAACTTTATTTTTCTACCCCGCCTCCATCTCCCTGAAAGTGGGAAGCTAGTTAAAGGATAGGGTGGTCAGTAAGGTGGATAGAAATGTATAGTGGCATAGGAATAACAGAATAGATATAGAGCACTTAAACAGGATCAATTCAACTTGACTTAGAAATATAGTAATGATATATAGGAATTTAGGTTCAGGTCATGATTCAGGTCATCTGTCACAGGAGTCATCAGTCAAATGCACAATGAAACACCCACATCTTTAGTTCTTTACAGAATGTGGATAGGTATGGTGCTAGCCTAATCTCCCTGGGGAGGGAGTTCCAGAGACGGGGGGCCACCACTGAGAATGCCCTTTCTCTCAACCCCACCAATCCACGCCATCAAGGAACTAGCCCCGTTTCGGAGAGCTTGTAAGACATCCCTGTTTAGACAAGCCTTCAATCTTACTGGTCCTTGAGGACAGATGCTAAGCTTAGAATTTTAATTGTAGATGCTCTGTAGATGCTTGGTTTTATGTGTAGTTATTGTATTTTATGCTTTTTAGTACTGCTGTATTAAATTGAATTGTGGATGTTTTATATGTTTTATGTAAACAGCCCCAAGACTGCTGGAAGGAGCGATATATAAGAATGAACAATAAATAAATAAATAAATTGCACCTGAGTCAGGGGCAGGAGCAAGAGAAGAGCATCCCCAGAAGATCTTAAGGACCATGTGGGCTCGTAGGGGAGGATGCGGTCACGACGATAGGCAGGTCCTGACCCATTTAGAGCTTTATAGGTAATAACCTGCACCTTGAATTGGGATCGAAAACTTATCGGTAGCACAGCCCACTTGGAGAGTTCCCCTGACTTGTGAAAAATGACACATCAGAAGGTGGGGGGAGTCTCCTTGGGTAAAGTTTTTAAGGGAAAAATGGAGGGAGGCTAAGGATAGGAGTGCCACCCCACTCCTTTAGGCTCCAGGAGCTGAGATAACTGTGATATCTGTGGGTATTGACCCCCAGGACTGCAGACAGATCCCCTGAGGCACTGCCAGATAACCCATCCAAGCACAGTGTAGAAGTGCCCTGAGTCTCACCTTAAATCAACTGGATTTTCCTACATGTTGACTCATCATTCAGCATTTCCCCCCAATGAATCTAACTGTGATTAAACAAAAGAATTCCAGTCAATATAAGAGAGGAAATCCTCTATACCAGTGGTTCCCAAACATTTTTGGCCTACCACCCCCTTTCCAGAAATTTTTTTACTCACCGCCCCCCTAGAAATTATTTTTTTAAAAATTTAATAGCAATTAAACAGAAAGATATATGTATTAATGCAGTGGTTCTCAACCTTTCTAATGCCGTGACCCCTAAATAAGGTTCCTTATGCTGTGGGGACCCCTAACCATATTTTCGTTGCTACTTCATAAATAATTTTGCTACTCGCTGTGCCGCTGCTAGAGAGGGCTCTGAGGGATGGGCAGCTGCGGCCTGAGGGGACGAAGAAGCGAGGTCTGCTCTCCCTGCAGAAGCCCTGGGCTCTCCTGCTCCCTCCGCTGCCGCTGGGGAAGGCCACACTTTCTTCCGTGGTGGCAGGGAGGCTCTGTCAGAGGACGCGGAGGCCTTTGCACTGCAGCCTTTGCACTGCACTGCGCGTGGGAGTCAAATCGAAGGGGGCGGGGTCAAAGAAGAGGGCCGCACGCCCTTCCTAAATGGCCAATCGTTCACTGCCCCCAAAATTCCCCTGAGCCTCCCACTGCCCCCTTGGACTGCCTCATCGTCCACCAGGGGGTGGTACTGCCCACTTTGAGAATCAGCGATCTATACAGACAAGAAGGGATCCAGTACAGTTTACAGTTGTGCAAATGAGTGTACAAATAGTGGTACACTCAAAAATAAATGTGCTGATACTTGTGTAACTTGAGAAAAATTCTTATAATGCCTATTTTATTTCCCAATCATTATTTTAGGTCAGGGTTATTTTAGCTATTATTATTTAGGCCTAAATCCAATGGCCATTCTTGAGTTGGCCCACTGAATCAAAAGAACAGATAAATGTTAATCAACCATATTTCTATTGGTTCAATGAGTCTACTTTAGCTAGGACTAATAATTGGATTAAAGCCCCTTTCCTTGCATTCAGCGCCTATGCAATAGTGAAACTAGTTGTTTGGTTACTTGCTTCCCATGTTGCACTTCCATGTTGCTTCTCTAGGGCAGTTATACAGCTGATGCACAATCACTTTATCCTGTAGAATTATCCTTCTGTTGTTTAGTCCCAGGAGTGTGGTAACCTTCATCCACTTTAGTTTGCTCTCTTTGTTTTATGAGGCAGGCAGCCAGAGTTGGCCATACATTGAGCTCCATAAAATATGGCAGATGAGATAGTTCTGAACTTTACCTGATACCATCAGTTTCTATTCATATAGCTATTCCAGGGTACTTATGACTCATTGCAATTCTACAGAAGCCATAGGAAAAGGACATAATATTCTAATTTTGAGCACAAAAAGTATATCCATCATATAGATGTATGAAAGTAAAATTTTTGGAGGTCTTGGAGAAACTGATTTATCAGAGTTTCATACTCAGCTAAATTACTTCCTCTCTGCTTATTGGTTGGCAATAGGGCTGTCAGGTCAAATGCGGGAGAGGCTACTGTACTTTGCAACCCACTATACTTCTTGATCAGCTTTAGAGGCAGGAAAATGATATATGAAATTTGCTTATTGCATCACATTTCAAATTAGTTGATCTTACTGTTCCATGCTCACAACCATATATAGAAATTCTAAATCTGTAGTATGAATGCATGTAAGCTATATCTAATGATATAACTTTACTTTGAGTATATTGAATTTCTTCATAGTTACCATTCTAAGTTTTAGCTTTCTTCTGATTCCTTGCTCAAGGTATTCATATTGATGAATTGAACCATGGTTTTAGAAACCTTCTGTCACAACACAGAAGCCTTAAAGGGCCAGACCAATAATAAGTAGAGTTTATTCACAAAGTAACAGAAAATAGCAAAACACTTAGGGATTGAGTGTAGTGGCAGCAAAAAAACACAAAACAAAGACCAAATTGGCCAAAAACCTAGGAAATGCAGATAACACGGGTTAAGCAGGCAAAAGACTCGCTTTATTCCCAATGCAGGGGAAAAGGCACGTAAAACACACAGTCTTCAAAAAGAGGGCACACAAAGAGCGGAGAATCGTCAAGTCGAAGTCCGGGGTCGTCCTACGGGGAACCAGCCAATGCGTAGCTTCTGACATCAGTGGAGTAAAGCAGCAGAAGCAGGTCCAAACCAAATCGAGGGCGGGAGAGATCAGCGAAGTCGAAGTAACAGTCCGGGTCAATACACAGTGGGTAACAGGAGCTAATGCATGGAGAGTGACGCACAAAGTAGCCTTCAAAGATCCCAACCCCCCAACCCCCCAGTCATACTGTACCCTGCTGCATGATGGCATGCAGAAGCCAAACTCACTTCAGAATGAAGAACAGCAAACCACACCGAATGCAGAATGGGCAGCAGCAGCTAATACATGAGGGAAGCAGCAGAAACATCACCCAAAGGAGAAACCTCCCGCCAACCCAATCCATACTATACCAATGTCCATGATGATAGTGTAGGATCCAAACTCACATCCAGAGATAGTCTTCAGGAATCAAGAATCACAGCAAGACACACATGACACGGGCATCAGCAACACCTTGCTACCTGCAAAGTGCTGCCAACTTCAGCCCTCCATTTATGCTACAATTCTTCCTCAGAGCTTGAATTAGCCAACACCCTCTCATTAACTTCCACACATGTGCTCACAGCTTCATGAGAAGTTCTTTGCCTCCCTCTCCAACCCCTCCATCTCCTGTCAAGACTTAATTCTCCCCAAGATGCAGTCTGATTCTCTGAGCCCCAATTCTCATCCCCAGAAAACCCCACAAAAGTATCAATGCTTGTGGGGTCTTCACAGATTTCTTGCACTTCCCTCACTTTAGTCCAGTCCATGCCGCCAGACCCATCCTCTGAATCCCCATCCCTACTCCCACTTTCCATAACAAACTCATCGTTAGACCTCTCATCCCCAGAAAAGCCCTCAAACGATTCCTCATCTGTAGGCTCTGTAAGTATCTGCCGAATCTTCTTCCTTTGTTGCTCATCATCCAATCCCTACTCCTGAGTAACCCTGCCTCTCCTAATGACCTGTTTGCAGTGTTTGCAGCATTACTCCTGCTTGCAACGTTACTCAGAGGCTCTAATACACCATTTCACTTTTTTCATTGTTCACTTTTAAATTATGTAAACCACTTCTCGTCATTAGTTTTGTTTTCTTAATAACCAACTCTAGTCCTACTTTTGCACTTTCTTCCATATATTCTATTAGTAGTTATTCCAAGTCTTAACCATTTTCTGCTAGCATTATGATGTCAGCAGCATATCTTAAATTGTTAATGTTGTTTCCTGAGTTTTTTGCCCCTTTCCTCTGAATCTAATCCCACTTTCAGTATAATATAATCTGTCTGTAAATTAAACTGAGTTATGCTATGTAATTCCAATGCTGAATCTTGGTTATTGGTAGTTTATTCCTGTAGTGATATCAGCTGCATGCCTGGTGGCAGCCTGTGGCATTCTTGAACATCCATAAACTGTAGTAGTAGTAGTAGCAGCAGCAGTAATATATTACCTACCTCTACTTTCAGCTTGAGGCAGGGCACAACATGGACTGGATAGGCCTGCCAGAAAAGTTAGATCTTCAGTTGTCTCTTAAATTCCGACAGCTGATTTAGCTGTCAATTCTCTTCTGACAGGTCATTCCACAGTCTTGGAAAGCTGAAGAAAAGGTCCTCTGGATGACAGCTGCCTGTCAGGTTCTGGCTGATTGGATAGGATACTCTCAGAGGACCTAAGTGTCCAGAATGGATTGCACATGAGAAGGTGATCCTGTAGGTAACCTAGACCCTAACTATTTTGGGCTTTAAAGGTCAAATCCAACACTTTATACTCTACTTGTAAACTAATTGGCAACGAGTGCAGTGACTTCAGTATATGTGTAATATGCGCAATCCTAGATGTTCCTGTAACTAGGTGTGGTTCAAGACTTTCAGGCCTGGCTATGGGACTGAGATGGCATTGGTTGTCTTGGTAGATGATCTATGCTGAGAGCTGGATAGGGGGGTTTGTTGATGGTATTGAAAGCCACTCTTGGACCTCTCAGTGGCTTTCAATACCATCAACCATGGTATCCTCCTGGACTGCCTTGAGGGACTAGGAGGAAGTGTGTTGCAGTGGCTGCAGTCCTTCCTGGAGGGTTGGGTCCAGAAGAAGTGTACTGGGGGACTCCTGCTCGACCCCATGGCCTTTGTTCTGTGAGGTCCCGCAGGGTTCCATATTGTCCTCCATGTTATTTAACATCTACATGAAACCACTGGGAGAGATCATCAGGAGTTTTGGAAATCAGTGCTATCTGTACGCAGATGACACCCAACTCTACTATTCTTTCCCCCCAAATGTCAAGGATGTCGTCCTGACCCTGAACTGGTGTCTGTCAGCGATGATGGTCTGGATGAGGAGGAAATTGAAATTGAATTCTGAATTCTGACAAGACAGAGGTACTTCTGTTCAGTTGTAGGGCTGATCAGGGTAATTACCCTGTGCTGGACAGGGTAATACTCCCCCTAAAGTCACAGATCCACAACTTAGGGGTCCTCCTGGACTCAGGTCTGCCCCTGGAGGGACCAGGTGTTTTTGGTGGCTGGGTGGGCCTTTGCACAGTTCAAGCTTGAGCTTCAGCTGTGCATGTACTTTGAAAAGCCTGATCTGACCATGGTGGAACACACTTTAGTCACATCCAGATTAAACTACTGTAACGTTCTCTACATGGAGCTGCCCCATAAGAGCATTCAGAAACTTCAAATAGTCCAAAGATCAGCTACCAGATTGCTTACAGGAGCTGGGTACAGGGAACAAACCACCTCCCTGTTAAAACAACAGCACTGGCTACCAGTTTGTTTCTGGGTACAATTCAAGGTGCTGGCTTTTGCCTATAAAGCCCTAAATGGTTTGGACCCAGCCTACTTAACAGACCACATTTCCTCCTATGAAACCACAAGAGCTCTGAGGTCCCCATGAAAAGCCCTTCTCTCAGTCCCGCCACTGTCTCAAGTGCGATTGGTAGGAACAAGAGAGGGGGCCTTTTCAGTGATTGCTCTGCTGCTATTATGTGTATCACAGTTTCTTTTAATTCTTTTTAAAATTCATTAGATACATTGTGGTTTGTTTTTGTTTATTTTTATGGTAATGTACTTTTTTTGTTTGCATGTTGTTTTCCGCTTTGAGTATCATTTCGGGAGAAAAGTAGGATAGAAATAAATAAATAAAAATAAATAAATAATAATTTCTGTCCACCCTGACAACCATGCATTTGTCCAAGTGTTATCTGGCTTTCCTCGTGGGACCTTGTTTTCTGTTCTAGATTAAATGATGACTATTTGGGAGTCTATAGTTCTGCTGTCATAGAGAGATCATAGCCTGATGGGATACATAGTTGTTTAGAATCAGTGCCTCTGCAGAGATAGGGGACTGATTGTGATAACTCACATCAGTAGGCTGGTGCAAATGTATAGTTTCATCATAGTTTAGAGGGGATTTTTCTGTCTGGCAAGTAATGTCTAAAAGCCATGGTTAATCTCTGGAATGGAAACATGGCCAGAGCAGTGATGCTAGAGATTCTGCCTTGATATCTTGACCTTTCACTCCTGGAGTCCCACGTGATTCTTTCTTGTCCACCATGGTATTTTACATATACACAAAATAACTAGGTAAGATTACCTTGGGTTTTGAAGTAAGCTGATGACACCCAACTGTCACTAATTCCAAAAAAGGAGTTTCCTTTATAAGCAAGTTTCTGTCATCAGTATTGTGATGGATGAGGAAAGAAGATGTAGCTTAATTTAGATAAGTTACAGGTGTTCCTTGTCAGTCAAGGGTTGATCAAGGTATAGGCTTCAGCCTGTGCTGGTTGGAGTCATTTTCCACTTTCAGATATATATTCTTAGTTTGGGTGCACTTCTGGATTTGATCCTGGGTCTAGATGCTTAGGTTTCTGCAAAATTCATGAGTTAATTTGACACAGTTAAAACTAGTGTTCTAGTTACCAGAAATGTGTGATCTGGGCATGGTTTGGTACAGAGTTGCTTTTGCAAAGTGGTCAAAAATATCAGTTGGTTCAAAGAGCTGCAGCTGAATTATTAACTGGGCCTGACTACCTGGACCACAACATTCACTTGTTAGAACAGACAATGGCTGATGGATAGCTGTTTATGACCCATAAAGCTATATATTCCTTGAGATCTGAAAAATCATATATCCTGATATGAGCATGACTACATTTTTCAAGATCTTCGGGGGGAAGCCTGTAATTTAGTCCCACCACTCCTCAATCACATCTGGTGAAAAATTTGGAAAAGGTTTTAAGGCTCCCTCTCTAAGAAGGTTTTCTCACCATCCTTTCATTAACAAGTAAATTATTTCCATTCCAAGATGCTTTAAGAAATTGACCACAAAGGCTTTTTATTATGTTGTTGTTTCAGAGGCTTTTAACGTTTACCTGTATGCTTTTAATTCTATAGGTAGTTTCCTGGCATTTTGCAATAGCTTTCCATATGCTTTTACTTGGCTCTTTTAAAACAATTTAAATAGTATTCATGCTAAAATATCTAAGATGTATCAAATTCCAATTTCGGAAAAAAATGGGATGATGATGATGATAATAATAATAATATATATGTTGTATAGTGAAAATGGTCATTTGAAGCCAGACATTGTTCATCTCCAAAACAAGCACTCCCTGCCAAACACCTAGACATATACACAAAATTATACAAATTATACAACTGATTTATAAATTACTTTTAATGGGAATGTAATTTCTTCATACTTCAATAAATATAAATTGTGGTCTGACTGAAAGCAGATTTTAAAAAAGGTAAAAGGGAAGAACAGCTCAGATAAAACTAGATTCTGAAAATTAATTACTTTCTCCTAAATATTGCAATTGGCTTCTCTTGGAGGAACACATTTTCTTCTTTGTATCAGAGGTGATAAATGAAATACCTCATCAATCTACCTCTTTACCCTTGGAATTGAGCTTCTGTCTAGATGCATACAAATTTCTTTGTTGTTCATCATCTGTTTCTCAATTCATCTCACAAAATATCTTCTTGATCAAGTTTTCTTTGAAGAGTTTTTATATGGGAAGCTGTCAAAATTCCATACATTGAGTAGCTAATGCTGCTCCATTGTGTCATTGGATATATATTTTTGGGTGTACTCCATTGAACTAGAGATCTCTAGCAGAAAATTCTAAGTGCTTCATCAAACCACAGATCCAAAAATTCTACAAGATAGAGTCATAAAAATTAAACTGGCATGAAACTGATATAATTATGTAGTGTAGATATTCTCAAATGAAAGTTTTCTGAAGCTAGATTTCTGGAATATTCCCATTAGAATAAAATCCAATGTAGTGTATATACAATAATTATATCCGTCTGTCTTTCATTAGAACAAAGCATGCTTATTCTACCAATGCTGTAATTTTTATTGAAAATATTTCTATGCCACCTTTATGCTCAGGCAACAAGCTTCCAAAGTGGTCTACAATAAATAGAAATTAACACACACAGCGTAAAATTCCAAAAGGAAAACAGAAAGAAACTAAGGAAGACTTTGGGAATGGGTGGGATTTTAGGGTTTAGTATTTGATCCTTGGATATGTTTATATTTATAACAGTTGTTTAAAATACCAGCTTTGCTTACAGGGGAAAAAAAATAACAGGAGTGTTCCCATTTTGCATATGACATAGACATGGTCATGATGATCATAGGTTCAGTAATGTAATTTAGATTATGTACTTAATGATATTTTTATTTATTTAGTTAGATATTTAATTTATATCCTGCTTTTCTCCCAAAATTGGACCAAAAGTGGCTTGTAATTTAAAACAAAATACTTAAAACAAACATTTTTAAAGCATTAGATAATTAATGCAATTAAAACATTACTTTTGAAGCATTTTGAAAGGAAAATCGTGGGGTATTTATAGATATTAGCGTGTTTTATTTCATTGATTTAAAATGTTTTTGCAATTCTTTTTGGATCTGCTTGCAAACTCTGTGTAAAGCGCATTGGATCTGGAATCTTGCCTGTTTTGAAATGAATGTTTGTAATATTTCTGACCGTTGTTGTTTACGTATGTTCAATGGGCAGGCAGTAAGCTTCTAGATCTGAAATTAATTCTCATAACATTACCATCATTCACTTGCTTACATGGTTTTTGCCTTGGGCATGCTATGTAGTGGCTGCTGACTCCCATGTCACTGGAGCAGTGAATCAATTCCAGGTTTTGGATGACTCTAAAGGGACTATCCAAGGCACTGAAGCTATTTTGGAGATAAAAGTTCAACACTTCGATTAAGTTTTTTATTTTCTGAAATTGACCTATTGTTCCAATGATATGAGAGCATTCAATGCCTGCGATGTGGGGTTCTGACAACTCTCTCTCTTCTGCAATGGGATGCTTGCAACTCTTATTTTGGCAGAAATCTTTTTTTTAAGTTTGCAAATGTGACTTTTCTATTTCCAGCAGAATCTTTGGAAGAAATGCCCCTTTTCTAGGGAAGTGAAAGCCGATTAAAAGCCACATCTCCTCCAGCTATTAAAGGCACAGCAACAATATAAGAAAAGGCATTTGAAATATGGTAAAGAAAAAAGTTTTTGAGGATGCACAAAGCATCTTTAGTTGCAGTTTACTTATCCTTGTATTAATGTGTGTCCCTTTTGTTCCCATCTGTAAAGTAATGTAGAAAGGAATGCTTCTGAGTAGGACATTAGTGTGCCCTACTCTGACCCTATTATTGTTAACCTCTTCATGGCCTATCACATGGTTCACATGTACACATATATAACCACATGCATCTGAGAGACTAGAATATGGCAACTGTAAGAAAAGAAAGGGAAAACTCCTGTGTCTGAGAAGGGTGAGGAAGACAGTTTGAAGAATTGTAATTTGCACAAATGTGGGGGAAAAGAGAATGACTAGCAGCCAAGTAAGAGTTGGTATGGCACAGATGATAAAAGTACTGGTGTTAAATGCAAGAAACAGGTTTCAAAACCAGACAAAGTACGGTAGTATAGTTTCATTAGTATAATAAAATATAATGTAGTAAACATTTTGCTTCAACTTAACTATAGTTATATTTGTTCTAGGGTCTACATATAACATACCTTTAATTTGCTTTAAAGGAACAGGCCTGGATTGTTCTTTTTGTAGGCTTGAATTTCATGTTAGCAGAGTTTAGATAAAGAATTTGTGTTGTTTCTGGAGGTGTTGAGTTCACCCCTTGGGAAAAAGCAATATGTGGGAATTACATTAGCCATATGTCCCGCTGTATTGCTGACTGGTTATGCATGACAACCCCAGTAGTGCAATCACCTACTGAGAAATTTACTGTCATCCTACAACCATTTAATATGCTAATTGGTTACTTGTTCAGAACACAATTGTCTGCAGACTTTAAGCAGCAAAGAGGTGTTGGGATTGACCCACTGAACACAGCAAGCAAATGGTCAGTGGTAGTTTGCTGACAGTGACCTACAACCTCATCAGACAGGCCTTACATCAGTGGTATACACTGGTTCAGCCCTAGTTGACTCATGGAGCCTGCTGGCTGCCATCTCACGACAAAAAGGAACTTCTGGCAGGGCTCAATGGATCAACTAAGTGCAGAACCAGCGTATACTGCTGCAGCTGCAACATGGAAGGATTGCCATATTGCACTTACTAGAAGGAATGAGGGAAAGCCACGCTGTCCCCCCAAAACAACTTAAAGATAAGTAGAATGATGCAGGGCATGGGTTGACAGGTCCGTCCGTTGTCATCCCCCGAGATGGCAGTTGCTGGATTTGCCATGGTGCATGGCAGTTCTGGTGGCCCGTGTGAAGAGGTTGACAGAGTCAATGAATGTTCTAGTCTGACACATGGCACTGCCACTGATGTACGACGACACAAGTCCAGGTTGAACATCCCTTATCCAAAAATCCAAAATCCAAATAGCTTCAAATTCTGAAATTGTCAACATGAATAGCTGAGATAATGACACATGTGCTTGCTGAGGGCTCAATGTACCCATATTTTGTTTCTTGCACAAATTATTAAGACTATTGTGTACAAAATTACCATCAGGCGATGTGTATCAAGTAAATCTCCCAGAATTGACATAATTATGACCATGCTGGCTGTGGATTTCTGGGAATTGCAGCCAAACAAAGGAAGTGTGTCCCCCTGCAGTTGGTTTATGAGATCTGAAGGATACAGTTCCTATAATGAAGCTGGTTTGGTGCCTAACTGGGATGAGAGTATTGTCATCTTTTAAGCAATCACTCTCCCACTAATTATATAATTAATGCTGCCAAGAAAAAGAGAGAAAGAAACAGCTTTTCTTGGGGAAAGGTTTATTGAGACCAACGTAAGTTTTGTATTAACATGTCAAATCCCAGTTTTGAGGAAAGGCAGGTTGTAAATAAACTAATATGGTGCAATAATGCAACTATGCAGTTTAAGCAGGTAGGCCTTTAACCCTCCTGTGTGAAAAACCCTTCAGGACTGGCAATTAGTCTAACTGGATTAAGAAAGTTGAGCTGGAATAATCAAAATCACAAGGTTAAGTATGAAAAAAAGACTGAATGTACATATATAGGATTGCTAGGAAAACACAGGTGGCACACTAGTCTTGGTCACTGCTGAAATCTGGGCATCCTGCTTCAGGGCTAAATCCAGACGAATTTCAAAACTGTGAGTTGCATAGTTTAAGGGCCCATCCTGACAGATGCCATAATCTGGGATCTGTCACGGTTTTACCAGGGGCATCCAAACAATGCCTCCTGTAAAATTGAATTAATTTGGAAGAAAGCTGTTGATTCTTACCTCTCCATGGGATTGTCTTAAAGGTAAACTGGGTGTCGGGTTCTCCACAGCCTCCTGATTTGTTCCTAATTAATATAATACGTGGTAAGATCCTGATCTAAAGGTAAGATTAGGGTCTTACCAGGTGTGGGCCCTGAGTGGATTGGGTCCTGGGACTGCGTCATGCAATCCCTAGGCCCGATCCACACAGCCATCTCAGTTTTTCAGGCTCCAGGAGCTTTAAAAAATGAGAGGCCACCCACCCTTCTGCACTGCTAGATATGAACAGGATGGTGCTATTGCCATCACACCTCATACACACACTGTGGAAATAGAGTTAAAGCTGCTTTATTAACAAAAGTCCCCTCCTGTCATACATATGAAATTGCACATTTTCTGGGACCCAGATATGTAAGGAATAGGCTTGGTTGATCCATTAAAAAAGGTTCTAAAATACAATGGGGGTGGATTTTTTTGATTAGTAATAGAAATACTTACAAAAACATTTCCAAAAAATTCTTAATTGATATGTAATTAATAACGGAATTTATTATTAGTTGTTATTCCAGCGCATGCGCACAGCAGGAAAACAGGGCAAATCAAGGAGGCAAATCACAGGCAAATCAAGGAGGAAACATTTGCCTTCACTTCTAGAGTGTAATTGACTGGAGCTGAAGATTTATAACATATAGAAATGGTACCACCAACTTTGTGGTTCCCGCAAAGGAAGTAGACAAGCAGAGAGTTCCACAATCGGCTTGGGGTGATGCATTAACTCTTATTTTTGGAGGCATCACCCCAAGCCAATTGTGGA
Organism: Anolis apletophallus; assembly: GCA_030556195.1. Taxonomy (NCBI): domain Eukaryota; kingdom Metazoa; phylum Chordata; class Lepidosauria; order Squamata; family Anolidae; genus Anolis; species Anolis apletophallus. Next base: position 31,214,739 of record JARBWK010000002.1, read on the forward strand.
ATGCTCTGCTTGTCTACTTCCTTTGTGGGAACCACCCTTGTTGATCTGCTGGCTCAGCTGGCCTGATTGATGGCATTCTCTCACCCAGCCAGCGCTGCAGCCTGGGCTTCTTCTAGGGTAACTTACACAGTACACACACACACACCAGAGTCCTGTCCCTGCCTTCTGTCTGGTTGGGGGAAGCGGGGGAAGCATGCTAAAGGTTTGCCAAAACCGCAGACATGAGAATGGATGGCAGAGGCAATGGATTGATCCATTCCCTCTGCCATCCATTGCTCCTGTCTGCGGTTTTGGCAATGCTTTAGCATGCTTCTCCTGCTTCTCCTGACCAGACAGAAGGCAGGGACAGGACTCTGTGTGTGTGTGTACTGTAAGTTACCCTGAAAAGTAATTTTGGGGGACATAGATATTTCTGTTAGAAGAATCTCTACTGAGAGGGGGAGATACGACCTAATTACAATAATTAAGAAAAATGGCGGCCCCCAGTTTCGGTAAGGAAATTATACTTCTGGGTTGGAGCACATGGTTCAAAAAACAATTAACTTTTTATACGAATTTAATCCGATTTCAAATAATTTTTAAACTGCAGAAACCAACCCTAGTAAGGAATATTTAAATATTGATAATAGGGCATTTTAGTGGACTTGGCCCAATAACTCACATTTTGTAGAGCTTAATGGGTGATGGCTATTGAACACAGAAGCATCAGAAAGACACCCAATAATCAATGTTTGAGAATCAACATAACTGTAAAATAAGGTATAAGTTTGCTTACATATGTAACAGACATACCAGGCATAGAAGCCACAACATCAAATAAGTGCGGTGAAATCCACAGACCAAACATAATTCTAAAGGAAAATAACTAATGTGCTTGCAGTTTTAGTGAAAGCGATGAGGCTTCAGAAACCAGATCACATCCTGTACAGCTGAAACTGACCGGAGAAGGCAAGGTGTGGATTCCTGGGAGACTGCAGAAGTCGGAGCTAAGCAGACTGTGGTTCCCAGGACTTTCAAAGAGAGGAAGGAGAGAAAAAGGAAAGGAAAGATGATAATCTTGCATGAGTTTCCCTGAACTCAGGTTGCAATATCAAAAGGGAGTAATTGGAATAATAGGGGTAAAAGTTTAACACAGTTTAGTTTGCATTAGATATCTCCCTCACCGCCAAAACTCGTAAAAGGTTTCTTCAACAAACCTGAGTTTTCCAAAACAGATTTCTCCTCCACCGATCCCTAAGTACAGTATTTCCTCACTACTTCACGATTCGCTTATTGCGGACTCGCTCTTTCACAGATTTCAAAAAATATTAATTTGAAATACAGTATATATCATGGTATTTGTGCTGTTTTGTGGGGTTTTACTGCTGCCACTCTCCAAGGCACTTTCCCTCCTCAGTCCTCCCTCCCTCCAGCCTTGAAAGGCCTTTCCTTCCTTCCTTTTACTTTATTTTAAGTTTATAAAGACTTAAAATAGTGTATAACTACTAAAATAATGTATAAATATTAAAATAAATAGAGCATCCCTACTTTGCGGTTTCTCACTTTTTGGGGGACATCCTGGAACCTTACCCCAGCAATAAGTGAGGGAACACTGTATCCCTTCTCTGTACTTATTCACTTGTCAGGTTCTGGTCTCCATCTCACCATCAGCTACATTCTTTCTGTGCAGCATCATGTAGTTCTAGTTTCCAGTATAGGTACAGCATGGTTAGCCCTCATTAAAGTAATCATTGTGAATTTCTCAGCTTCCAGTCATAATATTTTAATAGGCTTCCCAACAGGTTCTAATAGTACTAAGGAAGGTATGAATGGAGCTCACACCCTAAGCATTTTACTACTTTTTTCTTAGTATAATGCAAGTTTGTTTTCCAATCAGTTGTTCTGTTTTAGTATTCCTTCCCATTCACACAGGCATGGCTTATCCATCAATATCCTAAATAAGTTCTTCATTAAAGCTGAGGGCCTTTGTTCCTCCAAGCTATTTTCTCCTCAAATATTTTGCTGGTTTTTTTAATTTAAAAAATCTGATTTCATTCAACTCATGGAGAGTAAGAGGTTTGTGAACCAAAAGAACCAGTAGTCATGGCTGAACATCTTTGTGAAGAATTCAGCATGAGAGTTGTTGGGCATTTCCATATTGATTAACTCTGTATGTATGAAATCTGCTCTCAAAAATACAATCAGAGACATATATAAAATGGTTGAAACCTTGGGTAGACTTTACCCACAAGCCTGGATGCATGTCCCACCCAACTAGCACATGGTTTGAGAACATCAGTTTAAATTACATTTTCAGTTAGAAGGTCACCTGAACCTATTTAATTTCTAGTGCTTGCAGCATTTTTCATCTCACTTAAGAGTTTTGGAATAAAACTCTTATTCCAGCTGCAAAATTTTATATTAGCTGTGGGAATAAGCATGAGGTATTAATCTGCTTAGATTCCAATAATTTATCCTCTGAGGCATCCAATGGATGGAGAGACTGACCACCTAGCTTGAGGGAATGTTTAAACAGAAATGCTCCACATATTATACAAACAGTTACAGCCACGAATACAACATAAATTAAGGTCATAACTAAAATAACCACAGAACTATTTTCCAAACCATTGCAATTATGGGATTTTCTTGAAACTGATTTGAGTTTAAATAATGTCATATGCTGTGGTCAAAAGACTCACCTTTCTCATGTTGGCTTTTTGTTTGGTGTAAGATACAGTTATTTTTCTTTTTTGTAGGTTGAATTCAGATATATAGATAGATAAAGACAGGGTGGTGTAGTGGTTTGACTATTGGGCTCGGACTTTCCAAAGCTAAGTGGAGATTTGAACCCTGGTCTCTACTTAGCTTTGGAAACACATTGGGTGACCTAGATAAAGTTGTTATTGTTGTTGTTGGTATTGTTATTATTATTATGTCTCACTTTATCTCCCCCAAAGGGGACTGAAAGCAACTAAATTAGATTATTTTAGCCTCAGAGAACTCAATTGGAAACTCCCACTGAACAAACTTTACCAAGAAAACTGTGTGGTAGATTTGGGTTGCCATCAGTCAAAAATGACTTGGAGCATAGAACAACATTAGACAAACAGGGGGAAAGTATATTTTGTGCTGCTTGTGTCCACTGACTGTCAAACAGTGCTATGTCAAACACTATGGCCTTACATGGAAAAAGTGGACCAGAGTTTCATTCACCATTTAGAGTTCTGATTTTCAATCCAATTGTTATATTAAAACAAGGATGAAGAACCTTTGAACTTACTCTGCTACTTTCCATTGGCCATGCTGGATGGGAATCATGGGAATTGGAGGTCAGCAGACGTGAATTTCCACATCTGTTTTAAGAAATAATATTTATTTAATTACTACTTCAGTGTTCGGAATGGTGGTCTAGCACTAATCATAATATGGTGATTTGTTCACTGGTAACTGAAGTCTGAATGTAATTTTGTTATTGTTCATTATAGCATTTGAAACCTTATCTGTTGCTCTGACTTGTTGCACTATTTAGAATATATTTAATTGTGTAATTGTACTGCTCATGTAATGACTCTTTAAATTCTTTTAATTTTGTTGACTTTAAAAATAGACGAGTAATAATAGTATCAAATTTGAAAAAAATCTTATGAAGATACTTAAAATCCCTTTAAAAATCCTTTAATTTATTTTTTGATTCCCAACCTGTTCCTTTGGTCAAACCAGACCGAAGCCATGTTATTCCAGCCAGGCCTGCTAGGCCAAAAGACAAGCCGCAGCTAGGCAGCTTTTGCAAAGACTCCCAGTTCACTCATCGTTCAAGGACAAGTGGAGCTCGACTCCCTCTCGGCCTGATAAGCGGAGATGGGTCGACTCCCTTTTGCCCAGGTGCTACTGCTAATTGGGATCACATACCATTCCCATGTGAAAGGCCTGAGAAGGCCCAGCTGGAGAACTGTTATGAGAACCCAGTCCGACGCCTTGATGGCGTCGTAACTTCAAAGCGTCTGAGACCTACTTAAGCCAGGTCTCAGAGATGGAAGCATCTTTCGCCAAGGTTCAGAACTCCAAGCCAAGCCTTCACAGAACCTTGCCTGGTCATTGGGCCTGCCTAGAACTTTGTTTGCCAAGCCTTGTGTCAAGTATTTACCTTTCCTGGATTTAGCCCAATTGGGGCAAGAAGATTCTCTTTGCTTTGTTCCTGTTTTGACAAAGGACGCAGGGGTGGTTGAATCTATAGAGCATGTGTTCTTTCACTGCCCTCTGTATGTGGATGCCCGCCTCTCCTTAATCTCGCCAATCCTGTCCTGCTTACCTGGCAGATCTGAGGAATTCTACCTATACTGGCTGCTCGACGACAAACACAAGGAGACAACCAACCTGGTGGCCAAATATCTCATGGCCGTTCTAGCTACGAGGAACCAGCATATTAAATTGAACGCAGAAACACAATAGGCTTGATACTGTTGGTGTTAAACTGTAGAGTTGAACGGAGTTTTAACATTTATATTGTTTTATTTTCTGTACAATGTGACGTTGGTCCTTGACCGTAAATAAATATCTATCTATCTATCTATCTAACCTTGTATCCTGCTTCTTTGGACAATTTGCTGCTATCTATTGGTGCTTTAAAACATCTTTGGACTATAATCGTAGCCTCTTTACTATAACTAAGTATTCTAAATAAAGCATTTAAACATGGCCAGTGTCAAGCGGTTTACTGAGGGGTCTTCCAGGTCTTTGGGGCGCAACAGCAATGGATGAAAAAGTGGGGTAAAAACATGGACATATTTGCATCATTGTATATTCCTGCACTCGCAAAAAACATGCAATTTCCTTCTCTCCCCTATGTGGAGACCACTCCCGCTTTAAAAAAACCCCGATACAGCTGATCAGCTGTTTGGGCTGTGAAATAGACACACAGCTGATTTAAAGGAAGCATGAATGGAGAGCACTTAGAACTCTCTGAAACTATTTATTTTAAACTTTATAATATAAAACAGATGTACATACAGTAGCTGCTACTTCAAGCTCTCTCCCAGGAAACATTTTACAGCTACTCCAGCTAGAAACAGATTTACATAGCTGCTTCTTCCAGCTCTCTCCCAGGAAACATTTCGGCTTCTCTTGCTCTAAAATGAGCCACAAGCCCAATATGAGTAGCATAAATCTAGAAGCATACTCAGCTTCCTTTTGCTCCGATATGAGCAGCAAAACACAATGAGCAACATGGGGAAATTATAGCCCCAAGACCCCACCCACTCAACTAGCCCAGGTGGGCCTGGTTAATCAACTGTACTCAGGGCTTGCACCTAGCTGTAAATCTACACAGGCTAGGACTTTCTTACACTTAAGTATACAGTAAAACAAACCTCATTTACTCATGAGTATACCCAAGTAACCAAACACGCATTTCTTTTCTTTACTTGGATTTCTACAAATCCCAACACAGCTTTCCGGCTTCATGAGGGTATGCTCGATTCTGGCCACAGGGGAGCTGCCGCTTCACTGTCCACTTGTGACATCGAGTCCTTGATGGAGTACTTCTTCATTCTTATGCACACTGCTGGAAGGCTTTATGGTGTCGTAAATTAGTTAAGTTAGCCTCCCCGCATAAAGTGGTACCTGAATTTCCTACTTGACAGATGCAACTGTATTTTGGGCTGCATAGGTGAACAGCAAGCTAGACTATTAATGGTAGGGAGCTCAATCTGACCCGGGCTGGCTTTGAACTCATAACCTCTTGGTAAGTAGTGATTTAATGCAGCTGGCTACTAACTCGCTGCGCAACAGCCTAGTCCAGGGCTTTCCAACTTCTACCGGACCTTGGGCCGGAATTCCGGTCACTGATCACATGGGGGGCCAAGCCCTGGCTCCGCCCCTCCCCTCCCCTGGCTCCTCCCCCTCCCCCAGCTCCGCCTCCTCCCCGCCCCCAGCATTGCATAAATATACAATTAAATATTATATTATTTAAATAAGGGGAGAGGGAGGGATGGATGTAACACATGAGGGGCATTAATATACAATTACATATTATATTATCTAAATAAGGGCCAGGTACATTAACCTTTTATACAATTTAAATATTATATTTATTTAAATTTAAAAAGGGGAGAGGGAGGGATGGATGGAACACATGAGGGGCATTAATATACAATTACATATTATATTATTTAAATAAGGGGAGAGGGAGGGAGGGATGGAACACATGAGGGGCATTAATATACAATTACATATTATATTATTTAAATAAGGGGAGAGGGAGGGAGGATGGAACACATGAGGGCATTAATATACAATTAAATATTATATTATTTAAATAGGGGAGAGGGAGGGAGGGATGGAACACATGAGGGGCATTAATATACAATTACATATTATATTATTTAAATAAGGGGAGAGGGAGGGAGGGATGGAACACATGAGGGGCATTAATATACAATTACATATTATATTATTTAAATAAGGGGAGAGGGAGGGAGGGATGGAACACATGAGGGGCATTAATATACAATTACATATTATATTATTTAAATAAGGGGAGAGGGAGGGATGGATGGAACACATGAGGGCATTAATATACAATTAAATATTATATTATTTAAATAAGGGGAGAGGGAGGGATGGATGGAACACATGAGGGGCATTAATATACAATTACATATTATATTATTTAAATAAGGGGAGAGGGAGGGATGGATGGAACACATGGGGGCATTAATATACAATTACATATTATATTATTTAAATAAGGGGAGAGGGAGGAGGGATGGAACTCATGAGGGGCATTAATATACAATTACATATTATATTATTTAAATAAGGGGAGAGGGAGGGATGGATGGAACACATGAGGGGCATTAATATACAATTACATATATTATTTAAATAAGGGGAGAGGGAGGGATGGATGGAACACATGAGGGGCATTAATATACAATTACATATTATATTATTTAAATAAGGGGACAGGGAGGGATGGATGGAACACATGAGGGGCATTAATATACAATTAAATATTATATTATTTAAATAAGGGGAGAGGGACGGAGGGATGGAACACATGAGGGGCATTAATATACAATTACATATTATATTATTTAAATAAGGGGAGAGGGAGGGAGGGATGGAACACATGAGGGTCATAAATATACAGAATATCAAGGCAGAAAATCCCACAATCTCTGCTTTGAACTGGAATATATGACTGGCCACATTGATCAGCATTGAATGGCCTTGCAGTTGAAAGGTCTGTGTGCTTTCATTCTGCCAGTTTACCCCTGGCTGATTCCATTCAGTGCAAGTCATCAAAGTAAACTTAGGTAATTGCAAAGAATGTAAATAATTCTGGGGGAGGAAAAGGAGGGGGAAAGGGGGTGGGAGGCCTTTCCTTGAGCTCCCTCTCATTCAATTCCCCCCTCCCTTATTTTCTCCTCCTCCCCTCTCCTATGGCTGGCCGGTTCTCTCCTTCTCATTAAAGAGACAGTTCATGAAATGCAAATGAAGGGGTCAGAAAGGAAGGGGCTTTTGTGTGTGTGTGTGTGTGTGTATCTGAGAGAGCCAGAGAGATCTTCCCTTTGCGCTGGGGAGAGGTGTGCCCAGGGCAGGTCCCCTCCTCTCCCCTCTCTCTCTCTCTCTCTCTCTGTCACTCACTCACTCACTCACTCACGCTCTCAGACACACTACCTCCCTCCCAAACCCCTTTTGTTTCCATGGCGCTGAGGGCCTGAGCACCTTCCAGACGGAGCAGCAGCAAAGGAGGAAGCGGCGCTGCCGAGGGGGAAAGCCATGCGGTCGGGCCGCTCTTCCTGTTTGCTACCAAGGGGGCGGGGCCTGAGAGACATCACTCCCTCCCATTGGCCCCCTCCCTCAGGAGAAGAGGAGGCGGCCAATAGAAAGCCAAGGGGCAGGACCAATAATAATAATAAAAATAATATTTTTTTAATTGAAAAAATATTTTAAAAATATTTTAAAAATTATATTATTTATTGCAGGAGGGTAAGGGGCCATAGCCAAGGGGCTAGGGGGCTGTGTATGGCCCCCGGGCCGCCTGTTGGACAGGCTTGGCCTAGTCCTGTCCTTATATAGCAGGATTATCCTTAGATAGAAGGATATATCTAGGATTGCTCACATGTACCAATACTGACATCTATTCTTTAAAAACTATAGCAAAATACATTAATTATAGATATTTGAAGGTTCTAAAATGTAAAACTATGAATAATCAACACTGGCATTTAAATTCCGCTGTCTGCTCAGAAAAAAGAAGGGACATGCTTATATTTATGGGAAAAAGAAGGGTGTTAGAGTAAAGAAGAGGAAGCTGAATTTCTTTCTCTTAGGCCTTCTTTGTTACAGAAGACTCTTACTGCTTTTCTTGCAAATCTTGAGAGAGGTCAGAAAAGAAGAACAAATGTGACCCTTGGAAATAATCTCTTTCATGTGTCTTGCTCTGCAAAGGACACACTTGTCTTGCAAATGGAGCCCTTTGACAATCATTGGTCTTGGAATCTGGTTAAGCTTAATCTTTGGTGCTAACAACAAGTGCACTTTTGACCTCCCGATGGTGCAGTAGAGTTACAGTGATGGAAAAAAGGTCAAGGAACAACTTTTCCGCAAAGACAAGAAACTGACATAACCTTCTACTTTGGCCAACCCCCAAACTTGCAGGTTGGTCACGTAGGAATTGATTTTTACCTATTAATTCAAGGTACCACTATTGAGAGCAGAGACAATCATATTGAAGCCTGCCGGATTCTACTTCTTATATGTCGCATTCATTCTCATGGCACCAGTGGTGGTGGTGATATAGATATTAATTTATTGTGTTCTCTAAGCATTTGCTCTTATCTGTGACGCACAAAACTGTTGAAACTGTTTGAAAATAAGTACAGCCAGTCTTCCATAACCATGGATTCTGCATCCACAAGCTCAATGATCCGTGGCTTGAGATATAAATACACACACACACACACATTCGAAAACCAAACCCTGATTTTGCCATTTTGTATAAGGGGTACCATTTTGCTATACCATCTTATCATCTCCAGATTTTTTTTATCATGTCAGAAGCAACTTGAGAAACTGCAAGTCACTTCTGATGTGAGAGAATTGGCTGTCTGCAGAGATGTTGCCCAGAGGACATCCAGATGTGTCACCATCCTGTGGGAGACTTCTCTCATATCCCTGCATGGGAAGCTGGGGCTGACAGACGAGTGCTCACTGCATCTTGTGGATTTGAAGCGCTGACCTTTGGTCAGCAGTTCAGCCAGCACAAAGGTTTAACCCATTGTGCCACTGCAGCTCATCCACAAAAACCACAAAACCCAGATGTTAATATCCATACATAGCACTAGACCCAAACCCCAGTGGATATCAAAGGCTTCTGGTACACAGGCTTTTTGATATAGCAATTCCTTACAGCTAGGAAAGTATTGCTTCAAGGATTTTTCCATTCAATTCAGTAGAGGCCATGGATTCAAATACTCATTTATTTTCACCCGCAGACTGCCATAAATGAGGGACAATACAATGAGAGAGACAATATAGGAAGTTAATGACCCTGGATTTGATTGACAGTTGGTAGAAGAAGCAAATAAATACATAAATATAGAAGAATGTCAAATGTCTACTGATAAATAAATATATCACTTTATAGGGCACAAGGCTGACCCTATCAAGTGACATATTATTTTAGTTATAGACAGAAACTGAACAGATGATACTTAGTGGTTATTTCAACTGTGGCAACAAGTTAGCATTTTTCACTGCCCACAAGAGCAGTTGGTTAGACTGAGGGTACACAACTCTTCCCTCCAACAAATTAGCACCATTCCAGACCAAGCAGCAAAATGCATAGATTTATGCTTCTGTCAAAACTATTCCCATTGGCACTTTGATTTTTATCTACAGAAAGGAATTGGGACACATTTCTTCTTCCTCTAAAATTGTAGAGCTATCTTGAGATGATTCCAGAAACCTTTCATTTTGAAACACCACCTGCAAGTTGTGGTGGAAGTGGGAAATGTTTCATTTTATATAAGAGTTTAAAACCTCTGTCTTATGTGTCTATGCGCATGTATGGAGGTGTGCGCTTTAGATGTTTGTCCTGTGAAAGATTGCTTAGTTCCTGTTGGGGATGAGGACAACTGATGTTCATACTTAGAATTAAGGTACGAAGGGTGTTCGTTAAAGATTTCCCCTGACCCACTTCCTGTGGACTGAGAGCAGTTAAATTTGGCACAGTTATTAGTCTTTCTCTATCAGGGGCGGACCTACCTATTCCTGGGGGGTAAGCATGAAAAAATTTGTCCCCCCCCCCCCAGTGGCTCTCGAGCGTGAGTCATGCTCAGGAGCCCAGTGTGCATGTGCAAATCTCCGCATGCACACTGGGAATAGGTAGGTCTGCCCCTGGTAGAGAAAGACTACTAACTGTGCCAAGTTTAACTGCTCTCAGTCCACAGTAAGTGGGTCAGGGGAAATCTTTAACGAACACCCTTTGTACCTTCGTACCTTAATCTCCGTGCATGCGTACTGGCTCCAGAGTACAGCGGGCAGTGGGGCGGCGGGACGGGGCAGGCGCAGCGGCACCCCTCCCAGGTGACGATGCCCCTGCCAGGTGGCGACGCCCTATGCGGCTGCGTAGTTGGCATAATGCTTAAACTGGCCCTGTTCTCTACATAAGTGCCACCTAGGAAGACACACTTCTTTCATCTTTCTAAGCAACTGTAAACAACTTGCTTGTGGATGTTGACAGGTTGCTCCAAATGCTATGTTGTGCCTTCAGAAATCAAAGTCTCATCATCTGAAAAATGCTTGCCCTTCAAAAATAACTTCATTGTTGGAAAGAGGTGGAGGTCCGATGGTACGAGGTCAGGTGAATAAGGAGGATGTGGTAGAATTTCAAAGCCACAGGAGCATGCTTCCATTTGGGCAACAGGTGAGTTGTGAAATGGTGCAATGTCTTGCAGAAGGTAGACATCGTTGGTGAGCATGCCACGCCTCTTGGTTTTGATGGTATCCCACAATTTCTGCAGCAGTGAAGCATAGTATGCCCCAGTGATCATGGTATCCTTTGATAGGAAATCCAAAATACTGTGAGCATGACCTTGCCTGCCAAGAGTTGAACATGTGCCTTTTTTGGAGGTGGTGAATCATGATGCTTCCATTGCATTGAATGGACTTATGCTTCTGTCAAATTTGTTCCCACTATATAATCTGGCTATAGTGATGAACCCAGCTTTCATTCTGTGTGATCAGTCTGTTGAAAAAGGTCCTCCTGTTTTCCATGGCACATCATCAATAGAGCCTGAGAGCATTCAACTCGTTCCTGTTTCTGGAAAGGTGTGAGCAGCTGGGGGACCTAGCAAGCGGATACCTTATGCATGTGAAGATAGTCTTGGATGATTTTTTTCAACGGATCCCACACTAATCTTGACATTTTGGGCTAGGTGGAGAATGGTTACACAGCAATTTTCCAAAATGGCAATCTCCACTTGCTGGATGGTGTGTCCATCAATAGCAGAGTGGGGTTGCCCTGGAATTGGAGCTGTTTGCACCGAAGTCCAATCACATTTGAACTGACAATGCCAGTTTTTGACTACATCATCTGATGGGGAATCATAAACCTCTTTCATCCCATCAAACGTCTCTTTTGTGTGTGGCCTTTTAAGTAAAGGAACTTGATGACTACTCTGTATTTATTGGGTCCATTATCAAACTTCACACCACTTCAGCACCTGTAAAATCAAGACCATTATCAGTTCTGAGTTCTAAATTGGCATGTAACCTATAGAGACTTATGTCATTACATAGGCGCAGTTTCAGCATTCTGTGATAAATAGAAGTGGGTCTGTGGGAATCTTTAATGAACACCCCTCGTATATTTGGCTACCAGTTGGCCTCCTCCATTTTTTCCTTCTGTATATGTATATTTATATTTTGACTAGATGTTTTTTGTGTTTATATTGTGTATTTTGATAAGGCCAATTGGCAGATCAATAACATCATTTTGGTTTCAGCTTAGTTCCTGTTGTTTAATCCCATATTGTATTTTCGCTATGTAAGGGTGTGATGCAATGCAGTAAGCTGGCTCTTTAAAATACATTTAACCATAGACTCATTTATAGTTTTGTAATTTCTTTAAAAAGCCAATATCTAATGATGACAGTACTTAATACCAGCATTATCCCATTCTTTCAATATGGCTACTGGCACATGGAGTCCAAATGTAGTGCTATTGTATGGACCACTGTTTGCAAGGTGTATGTTATATATAAAATCTAAACCTCATTCAACATTCACATTGGAACCAACTTGTGCTGGACTTTGCTCTGAAAAAAAAGTCAGAAAGAAGTGTTCTTTTATTACTCACCTTGGCAGATTTATTATTTTACTGACGTAATTGCAATTGGGATAATACATTTGGGTCTATTTTAAGATGGGTGACATAATATACATGTAGTTCCGGCTGATGCTGGAATAGACCAATTTGTTTTACTAGAATGATTCTGGAATAGATTGTGCCTGGAAGCTGCAGGTAGAGATCAAAAGCTCTTATGAACACACACACACACACACACACACACACACACACACACACACATGGCATATTGAACTATTTGTATTTTAAATTATGGTAGTCTTTTTTTAAGGTTAGTGTAGTTGAATACATGCAGTTCTAACTAATCTGTCAGTGGGATATTCTGATATTATACAAATTGAATGCATATTGAGGGGAAACAAGATAGTTTAGTTCGTTGGCTTATTTGAAGTGAATTGGGGAAACGTGTACCCATCCAAGAATCAATTGAATTATATAACCTTTTGCTAGGCTGCATTTAATCTTTCATTCAAAGTGGTTACAATGAGAGGAAAAATAAGTTCAGCATGAGTAGGACTGGTATAGCCCTGCCCCCTCCACATTCTGAGTATATCTGAGTGTATTTGAATCTTGACTTACCCTGTCCAGGAGATGAAATGTTCCCCTCTTGCCTACAGAAGATTGCCAACAGGGCAGCCACGGTCATGGTGGTTTCCACCAAATTTGAAGGAGGACACTTGCAGTGGATAGTTTGTTGATAATTTGTAGGTTGTGCTTCTTCATCAGGAAAAGTGTTCTTATCATACATCAAGGGAGCCACTGACTGCATAGGGAAGCTGATGAAGAAAAACAACCTACAAACTATCTACAGACTGACTAAGAAAATTCAACAAATGCTACGTTCAGCAAAGGACAAGAGGGATCATCTCACCTCTGCAGTATACCATGCAGCTGTGGACAAGTGTATATAGGGACCACTAAACGCAGCACCCAAACATGAATAATGAAAGGCACTAACTCAACCAGAGAAGTCAGCCATAGCAGAGCACCTGATGAACCAAACTGGATACAGCATATTATTTGAGAACACAGAAATGCTGGACCACTCTAACAACTATCATTTCAGACTACACAGAGAAGCCATTGAAATCTACAAGCATGTGGACAATTTCAACAGAAAGGAGGAAACCATGAAACTCTAAAAACTCTAAATTCAGGACAAAAAATAAAGAACAACATTCAGAAAACAAGGGGATTACAGACAAAAAACAATCAGGGACAGCTAACACCTCCCAACAAAGGATTCCATTAGGCAGGAAGCAGGCAGGCTTTGAAGCTGCAAGGCTATTCAGTGCTAATCAAGCTGGCCAATTGAAACATTCACACTTGCCTCCAACAGTCAAAAGTTCTTTCTCCTACCCTGGACATTCTTTAGATATATAAACCATACTTTTCTAGTTTCCAATAGACTTCACAACCTATGAGGATGCTGGCTATAGATGTGGGTGAAACGTCAGGAGAGAATGCTTCTGGAACATGGTCATACAGCCCGGAAAACCCACAGCAACCCAAATGATATATTTTAAATATATAATGAAAACTTTTTTGGACATATGCTGTATCGCCATACATTTCATTCTTACATTTTATGTATATGTCTATATCTCGTATAAGGGGTTGGTTTAATCTTTGGTTTGCTAGTAAAACTGAATTACTGTTTCACAAAATGATGCATGTCTTTTTAAAAAGTATCACCAGCATGAAATGTCTGGAAAGCTCTGGTCTATAGCATGCATTACTCAGTGTGTTGCCCTTCTACTGACTCTATGATTGCACTGACAGAGCATAATTAAATAAAATCAGCAAATATCACAATATCATTAAACGGCATACCAACGTTTAGAATTTTTCTTTTTATAGCTAAATAGGTCTTACCTTCCTTTTCATTAACCAGAAGTGCAGAGGGCAGATCATAAACTGATTTTATTAATCAGAGCGTAATCAAGTTACTCATATCAACAAAATACAAAATAAACAACAATAGAACAGAGAAGCCACATCAGATAAAGCACTTCAATTAACAAATCAAGGAGATTAAAATTAACAGCACAGCAAGTCAGATGCCTGCAAGAAAAGAATGGTTTTTTTCCTCTCACAATGGCAAAAATGCATTACCAGGAGGATCCAATATCTCACAGGTTCTAGCCACAGATAAGATATGTGTGGTCAAATTTGTCATGACATTTTAAAAGAAATCGATCCGTTACATATTTCCAAGATAATGGAACACTACCAAATATTCCTTGTTTATTGGACATAGGGCTTGTTTACATGAGCCCCAAAATGCAAACCGAACCTGAATGTGCTAGCGAAGGTGATTCCAAACAGCATCAAACTTGTTGAGTGAGTGGGCTACCTAGTGAGATTAGGCAAGCCCCTACCCTGGCAGCTTTTAAGAAAGATCTAAAAACTTGGCTCTTCCATTGTGCCTTTGGTGAGTGAACATATATTACATATTTTGTGTGTTCCAACTATAGTTTTGTCCTCATGATGCACTTTCCCCCCACCCTTAATGAAGGTCTATCCCCATTGTTTGTTACTTTTGAGCTCCTCCTCCAGAAACACATTCTCCCACCGCTTATCTCATCCAGGGTTTTATCAATTTTATCCTACTGCATTTGGCCCGCCCACTGTGCTCTATTTCTCTATCATGTTATTTTGTAATTGTTTAATGTATTTTGTTTAATTTATTCATGTATTTATTTTGATGGTATTTTCTGCTTCTTTGTGTTTTGTTTTGTTGTATTGTAATTTTGGGCTTGGCCTCATGTTAGCCCCCCTAAGTCCCCTTTGGGGAGATGGTGGCGGGGTACAATTAAAGTTTATCATCATCATCATTATCAAAAGACCATCTACATAAATGTACTAATCAGCAGCAGTGTGACCCAGCACCAGTGGCCCAAAGAGATGAAAAGAACAAAAACACAAAGACCAATGTTATCTCTTCCATAGGAGGCTTTTCTTTGTAGTAAAATAATATGGTTGCGCTATTTACAACAAGGTTTCCATAACACAAATTAACAAATACACTGTAGCTTTACACACAGCAGCCTTCACATTGGAGCTTTCTCACACGGGGCTTCTCTCATACTGAGGTTTATCTCACACTCCTCAGGACGACACTAGCTTTGACCCACTAACTCTAACAGGCTTTGGCCTATTAACTCTTTCAGTGCTTGACTCACATTTTTGTAATTAAAAATACCTAGTTAATTTTTCATATTTCTGACAAAAACGTGAGACACATAAATGGGGCAAAAAATCATGGGACCTGATGGCAAGTCCAAACACAGACCTGTCAGCTACTGTCCTGACAAGTTTGTTTGTAGCTGATTTTAGAAATCTGCAAGATTGATGGGGGACATCTAGCAGAAGTTTTCTTTTTTAAACAATTAACTTTCTGATATGCACTGGATCTTATATGCTCTAACGCGGAGATCTAAATGTGCACACAAACAGATTTCTTATTATCTCTCCTCACCCTATTGTAAATTCAAGCTCTGTTTAGTTTCACAAAGATCAGAACAAATGAATGGCTGCAGAGAGTTCTCATTGTAATTGCCTTCTATTTGTGGTTCTATTTAGCCACCTGTGTGTTCGTGGCTCCATTTGTTTCCAATGAAGCCATGGATCAGCTGTTCCGGGATTTAAAAATGTGCACATGTGCTGGAGCAGTTCACAGCAAGGTATACAAATGAAATCAACTATTTTTCTTGACTGCACATACACATATATGTACATTTTTAGACCCAAATCAGGTTTTAAGCACATCTTTTCAACACATATTTTTCAGCTTTTAATCCAAATCAACACATTTTTTTCAAACTTAATGTAGCCACCCCTTTTATCCTGATTTCTTCCATGTTTTAGGACATGACTGTCTCCATGACATACAGTGGCTGACTACTGAGTTTGAGGTTTGGTTTAAACTGATTTTGTCCCACTTTGAGTAAAATCCAGGGGTACTCAAGAGTTTTGTGGACACTGGTATCCCACATAATCAGTGTATCTGTAGCTTAATGTCATTATTACTAGAGGCTTCCCCTTATAACACCACACTTATTTATTTATTTATTTCAGGATTTTACCCCGCTCTTCTCAACCCCCGAGGGGGGACTCAGAGCGGCTTACAGTAAGGCACAATTCGATGCCCACACAGTAACAATATAAAACCCCAGAACCCTTCAACAATTAAAATACATTAAAATACATTAAAATACAATTACATTAGCATCATACACATTCATTCCAGATTAAAACAATGTTCTGTCCATAAAAGCATTGGCCCTATTCATCCACTTTCCATTAAAATCCCATCTAAAATGCTGCCTTGTGCTGGTGTGCAAACGCCTGGTCCCACAGCCAGGATTTTACTAGAATTCCTGAATGCCAGGAGGGATGAGGTGGATCGTACATCGATAGGGAGCGCATTCCACAGGCGGGGAGCCACCACCGAGAAGGCCCTCTCCCTCACCCCCACCAGCCGCATTTGAGAAGTAGGCGGGAGCGAGAGCAGGGCCTCACCGGATGATCTTAGATTACAAGGTGGGACGTAGCGGCTGATGCGTTCAGACAAGTAAGCTGGGCCAGAACCGTATAGAGCTTTAAAGGTCAAAACCAGCACTTTGAATTGAGCTCGGAATTGGACAGGCAGCCAGTGGAGCTGACACAACAGGTGGTGGTATGCTCCCTGTATGTAGCTCCTGTTAGTAATCTGGCTGCCGCCCACTGGACTAATTGCAATTTCTGAACTGTCTTCAAAGGCAGCCCTACGTGGAGTGCATTGCAGTAATCTATTCGGGATGTGACCAGAGCGTGGACGACCGTAGCCAGATCAGACTTCCCAAGCTAACATCATGAGGGCCGAAGCCTTGTGAGGTCTCAGGAGGTCCTCCTAGATCTCAGATTTTGCAACCCTAAGCTAAATTTCTTTTAGGAGGAATAGTGGGTCTATTCCTGTCTTTTTCGATCCTTCAAAACCCCTAGAGGTGAATGAAACAATAGCTTAATGCAGTTGATAATGAAATGGGATTCCCATTTTAATTTAGGAAGTTAGATACATAGGAACAGACCATTCCACACCACAATCTCCACGAGGAACTTGCCCAGTCACCCTATGCTCACTACTCCCTCTCCTATACTCTGCTCTTTCCTTCCCAATGTTTCTTCTTACCTGGTCTAACTATATAGCAGCAGTAAAATCAGATAAATTACAGATGAAAAGAGAAACCACATGAAATAGGGGAGTGTAGCTTTGGGCTGTGTGTATAAACTTGCAATGCAGACTTGAATACTTTCTAGAAGTTTTTCATGTCTCCTTCCTATTGCTTGATTGACCCAATTTCTCCCATTGACTGTTTCACCCTGTCACATCTGAAATTGGATCCAGTCAGCACCTCTTTCTTAGTGTTTGGATTTAGTAAGTGATAATATGAGGGTTAAAAAAATCCTAAACCAACCAATCACAGGTTGTATTCTCACAAGTGATATCTGGTCTGAACTTTCATACTTGCTATCTAGAGGTTCTCCTGTATCCGTTTCTGTCACTGGTGACCCACATGACCTCAATACCTCAGAAGGCATTTTATCACCTTTGGTGGGTATAGAATTTTTAGATGTGTATCAACAGGGATAGCTTTGCTACAGAACCGGTTGCCATATGGATGAACTATTGCAGAATACTAGTATTATATTTTGGGTGGGTTAGAAGTTACATGTGGTGCATCTTAATGCCCTTCCACACAGCTCTATATCCCAGAATATCAAGGCAGAAAATCCCACAATATCTGCTTTGAACTGCATAATCTGAGAGCGGATCCAAACAAGCCTTTATCCCAGGAGAATCTGTGTTTTAAAAATACGGATTTTCCTGGGGGCCTGTCCACATGCTTTTTGAGGTGGGTTTTCAGACATTCTCACAAGACTGGCCCAGGAGAACATCTGGAGGCCCTACACCCCCCTCCCCAAAGCCCCCAGATTCCTTAGAAAAGTAATGAAAACGTACCCGACCTCCACTACAGGCTTTGCTCAGCTCTCCTGGCATGTAGAAATGATGTGCCAGGAGAGAGGCGGGAAGAGTGATTTTCTTCTCCTTGTTTCTATGTACCGGGAGAGCTGGCCGAAGCCTGTAATGGATTCCGGGTAAGTTTTCATGACTTTTCTAAGGGGTCTGGGGGCTTCAGGAGAGAGGGTGGGTATTCCCACAGTTTAATGGGCTTATTTAGTCCGGTAAACTGTGGGAATACTGTCTGGACTGCAGAATACTGGAAATATTGGGTTTATCCCATGCCTTCCAAGAAGGCACAGAATAAACCCAGTATCTAATTTATTTGCTACATGGTTTGTAGCAAATTAATTCGGGACTGTCCAGAACGTTGTATGGACAGCCCCTCCTTAATGGTGCTAGATACTGCAATAAAGATACTGTCTGGATGGGCCCTGAGTCCACAATCAGATAATGTGTGATTTTCTGCCTTGATATTCTGAGATATAGGGCTGTGTGGAAAGGCCCTAACTTCCTGAAGAAGGCAAGCTACCAGCATCATATAATGCCTCTGTGTAATGAATTTCACTGGCTGCCTATTTGCTATTGAGGCAGGTTTAATTAGACTTATCTGAGTTAGAATCTGGTTACCCAAGAGACCACCTTCTCCCTCTTCAGTTTTTAAAGTCACTGGAAAGGCACTCTTACTAATGACACAAAATCTTTTCTGAAGTTGTTTGGAACAAGTTATTTATGGCATACACTATTTGGAAAGCCCTTCCCTTAGAAATTTAACATGTTGTAACAATTTGTAGTTTTGACATATGTGGAAAATACAGTGGACCCTTGATATCTTCTGGAATTTTGTTCTAGAACCCACATAGATAACAACTTATGTGAATGCTCAAGTCCTGTTTTATAAAATGTGTAGTAAAATGGTTTGATTTAGATTATTTTGGGGGGTGGGATATTTGCAAACTGGATTGTTGAATCTGTACATACAAAATCTGTAGATACGAAGGGCCAACTGTATACCTTTTTTTGGGAAAGTTTCTTCTCTGTAATCTAACCTATCATCTATTTTCATGAACAATGTAAATATTATGTTTTGTATTTGTTGTTTTTGCTCTGGTTTAATTACTGCACAATGCTTTGATGTCTCCAGATGCAAGTGGTCTTATAAATATTAAATAATAACAGCTCCCAGGATCCCCAACCAGCATGGTCATTGGTCCTCATGCTGGCTGTGAGAATCTATAAGTTGCAGTTGAAAAACTAACTTTCTGGATCTTTGCTTCTCCATATTAAACTTGTAGTAGATTGTTGCATTTCAGTACATTCCTTGCAAAAAAAGATTACCTTGTTTTAGTAAGTACAAATCTGGTAATAATTATATTAGCATGCACACGCTATGGTTCTGTTGTATATTTCATTTCACATCAAAGCTGAAGTGTTAAAAAGGTTTGGAAGAGAACAAATATATAAAATATTCAGTACTTGAACAGACCTTTACTCAAAATGTTGCATAGATATTAACTAATCAAGGAATGTTGACAGATGATGAACTATATCACTAATTGTGCTGCTAAGGTAACAAAATGATCTCTACTCACCTTGTAAGGTACAGTACATATCATAATGTTTGGACTGAGATGACATGCTAATAGGAGATAACTATGATGACTAGATAAAAATTTAAAACAGCGCCTTTTCCATCAATTTCCCAGCTTGCAGTTTCACATTTGTGGTGCAGATGTAATGATTTATTCCAATAAATTCATAATCTTAAGGTCTGTGCATTGCCATTTTCAGTCTCATTCTCTTCACACACCGGTTCATTAGTGTTTGACTTTTATGAATATATGTTGATTTAGGTTGTTTAGGTACTAGTATGCTTCTGAATTTTTAGTATCACAGTACTGCTGGCCTGTTTCTCTTCTGTTCACCATCTGTTTTCCCCATGTTGTTCCTTTTGATTTGTTCAGATCATAGTTTTGAATAGCTCTCAATTTAGAATAATTTTTGTCAATGGGCAGATAGGTCTTGGCCTATAAAGCCATATACGGTTCCAACCCAGCTTACTTGTCTGAATGTATCTCTCTCTATGATTCACCTAGGAGTTTAAGATCATCAAGGGAGGCCCTGCTTTTGATCCTGCCTCCCTCGCAAGCACGATTGGTGGGGACGAAAGACAGGGCCTTTTCGGTTGTGGCATTGAATACAGGAGTTGTAGTCCATATAAAATATATGGTGGGTGCATGTACCCTAAATTGATGAGAAGTATTTCCCTCACTTCACCTGGATCTGTGAGTATTCTCTTTCATTTTCTAATCCAGATCTCTCTGTCTGTCTGTCTGTCTTTCTCTCTCTCTCTGTTTTTGAATTACAAGCTGTGAGCAGTTATGCTTATCTTAATCCATAACATTGAATGATATTACCAAGGGCCATCTTTTGCTATCAGGAAAGTGCAGGGCCTTGGACAATCCTGAAATGGCAACTCTGCCCTTAAAGGAAGGCAATGGCCAAATCTGGGCAAGAAAACCTTACTGTACAGAGCTGACTTGAAGGTGCATAACAACAGTGGTTACTTTGACAGGAAATACAATTGATCTATGTAAGTGCTTTAAAAGGATAGGTGGGGATGGTATGAACTTGGGTGCCTTAGCTTAATTTTAAGTACAGAGTACATGGTTATATGGAGGTTTGAATTCCAGAAATTAACATGCCATGCTGTTCACACTTCTATGAAGAAAAAGTATATGATTGCATAAAGCGTTCAGCATACAATGAAAGTCTCAGGGAAATATAATTATTATTGTCGGTTTATCACCTCAAACATGTTGTTGTAAATGTCATTATATCAGATGAGTTTGGTAACAGGTTTTCCATTTTGTGCTTTATTTGACAAGGTGATTCATCGTCTGGTGCAGTTTAAGATGTCAGTCCTTCTGGAAGAAAATGAGCAGTGCTGATTCACATGTGAATATTTCCCTATCAAAATATATGATTAAGGAAGGATTATTCTTTAGAAACAGTCATTTCCAACTTGCCCCAAATTTGAGTGTTTTACCTTCTTGAAATGGATTTTTATCACCACAGCATCAGTAGCAACTGAATATGTTACTCATCTCCTATGGGACTCCTAATTCAGAAACCCAAAGAGCCATGGTGAAGATAATGTTAGTGTTGTTCCCCAGTAGCATACTAGGTAATTGGAATCATTTATTTCTAACAGAACATAGCAGCACTTCTAATAGTCTATAAATGCACCCAAAATTTTAATATTTAGTCAAACCTAGGTAGTTCTTGAAATGCTTACTTGAAATGTGCTCCATTGATTTCAATAGAACTAATTTCAATTTACATTTTCTGACCCTCATTTGAAAAACAACATCACTTGATTGACTGGATAACCAATACAGACACTGTCCTTTGTAATGTTATGTAGGTCAGAATATGAACCCTGGGAAATTTTCTGGGAGCATTATCTACCAGGTGTGAATTTTGTGCATCTGAACTTTTCGATGTTGTAAGTTGTTGTTGTTGATTATGATAACTGCCTTCAAATCATCTCCAACCTAAGCCAACTCTAAGATGAACCTATCAGAGTTTTCCTGGTACAATTTGTTCAGAAGAGGATTGCCTTCCCCAAAGCTAACAGATTATGACTTGCCCAAGGCTACCTAGTAAGCTTCATAGCTGAGAAGGCATTTGAACCTTGGTCTCCAGAATCGTAATGCAATGCTCAAACCACTACGCAATGCTACTTCTTGTTCAAAGTTATATATTAGAGCTTTAAGGTAGCTAGTTACCTGCTTTATCTCTTTTGTATTACTACTTGGACTACTGTAATGTACTCTAAGTGGGGCTGCCTTTGAAGACAGCCTAGAAACTACAGTTAGTGCAACTGTCAGTGGCCAGGTTTTTAACAGGAGTGAATTACAAGGAACGGTCAACCCCTCTCTGTTTAAACAGTTCCACTGGCTGCCAATAAGTTTCTGGTTTCAATTCAAGGTACAGGTTATCACCTACAAAGCCCTAAACGGTTTGGGACCAGCCTATCTTCGTGACCGCATTTCCCCCCACGAACCTGCTCAATCTCTAAGATCTTCTGGGGAGGCTCTCCTCTTCCTCCCACCCGTCACAAGCATGGTTGGTGGGGATGAGAGAGAAGGCCTTCTCAGTGGTGGCCCGCCAGCTCTGGAACTCTCTCCCCAGGGAGATTAGGCTGGCACCCACCCTATCCACTTTTCTTAAAGACCTAAAAAAGTGGATGTTCCACTGTGCCTTTGATTAAACAGTTCCCTAGACAATTTCCCCCCTCCCTCCCCCAGCTATAACCCAAAATCTAGCCCTTGCACTTTACTAATGTTCCTTGCCCATCAATATAATGTTCTAGTTCACATTGCCCTTCTACTCCTAATTTGTCATCTGGCTTCTGTACTTTAGCCATCTTCCCTGTACTTGCAATAGATTTGCACCAGCCTGCTTACCTGCCTGAGCTCAGTAATTGCTTACTATATCTGGCTATTTGTTGTTTGTTCAAGTGTTGTTTTATACTGTTTTTTGATGTTGTTTTATGAATTTTACTGTGTTATATTTTAAACTATGATGATCAGGCTTGTCCCCATGTAAGCTGCCACGAGTCCCTTTGGGGAGATGGTGGCGGGATACAAAAATAAAATTATTAACTATGGCTTCATTTTTATGGCTTAACTTTTAACTGTTTGGGTTATTTTAATAAGGACAGGGCCTGTAGCCTCATTGCTTATATTTGCAGCACCGATCAGTACCCAGTTTTTTTCCCTTCAAAGAAAATGCTTAACTTTTAAATATACATCTTGCAACACTACTCTCCCCGCTTCCCAGCCCAACTTTGGTCGGGTTGCCATAAGTCAGAGATGGCTTGAAGGCATATAACAACAGCAGCTGTATCATGAGCTGTCTTTTAAAGGCCTTGGGATGGAAACTGTAACTATTACTGAATACACCCTCATTAATGCTTGTAGAAACAGAAAATTGCAAGAAAAGCATAGTAGTTAAATATCAGTCTTTGGACTTTATCACAAGAGGCAGGTAAACTATCATTGCAGCTGATGATCTTTGAAACAAATTCTTGATAGACAAGTTTCTATAGGAGGGCTGCTACAATGCAACCTGAGCCCTGCCACATGCACAATGGAGGACCTTCTCACAGCAACACCAGAGGTACTCCAAACAGGCTTTTGACCTCAAGTATGCCCCCCTGAGTCCTCCTTTGGGGGTGAGAAGGGTGGGGTAAAAGTATTGCAAATAATAATAAATAAGTGGCCAGCTTCTGGTCAAAGGACATTTAGCATAATGCCAAATTCTTTTTAAAAACTTTGTGTTTTTAAATACACTTTAACCGTATCCTCAACTCACTTCTGACACGATAAATAAAAAAATAGGAGGCCAAAATCTATCGGTACACTCTTGGTACACTCTCCCTCTGGAATGATATATGACCCTTTCCAGACTTTAGAATAGGACTTACCTATTTTGACTAACTCTTTGAAACATAATCTATTCTATACCATACTTCCTGTATAAGCAATATTAAAACATAATGCCATGGAAGGACCAACAGCTAAGTAGCAGAATAAATGCTTTACTTTGGAAAATTCATGATCAGTTCTTGGCATTTCATCAAGCAGCAGATGATGGGAAAGGCATTTACTGGATGCCCTGAACACACTCTGCCCATCAGAAGATACCATGCTGGGCCAAATGGATAAATAGTTTGATCCGGAATAAGACAGCTTCCTAATAATTTAGTTCCTGAAAGTAACCCATCATTGAAGAGGATAGTTGGTTTTCCCTTATCAAATTTTTGGTAGCTTTCTGAGTTCAGCTGCTTATGCTATATTTAGGAGACACCTCTACAATCCTGTTAAGCTTTTGGAGTCTGTAATTCTTGTAGCAATGAAAATCCACAGATTAATTATATGTCATGGAAAGGACGGCAGTATCTGCTTTTATCACTTTTAAATTCACAACTAGTCAATTTCAGTGAGTGACTTCTGGTGCTGTGGGGTTGGGGAAAAAAAGGTGAATGACAGATCAGTCTTAAGTACCCATTCATTAATTTGAATACTATTCCATGTCTGTCATATTATGATAGCAAATAGGTTCATGCTGTGAGTGTAAGCGCTTCTCTTCTGCAGCATCTTATTTCATATGAGTGTCTCTTTGGAGGATTCCCCATTTCACCCCATCTCTAAATAGTACTCTAAATGGATCACATTCTGTGAGATACTGGTCCAGAGCCTAGTCAAACATCCTATTAACTTCAAGTTTACTGTAATACAATATCCTGTACTGTACTAATAGTGCTGTGATAATTCAGTTATACTGTTAAAATCAATATCACAGAACTAAGATAAATATATTGAGCTGGACTTTATGAGGAATTGGTCTGTATCTGTAATTGGACCTCATGAAGTATTGGTATTATGTGTTCTCTCTTACTGTTTCCTCAAATAACTGCCCTCTTTTGAGAAGAGCTTCTTCTTGACAGCCAACACTGGCAAGCAGTTGTGAAAAATATCTTTCATATTGAAGTACTGTAATGAAGAGAGTATTTCTGTATAGGGTGGCAATCTGTGCTCAGTGGGATTACACTCCCCCTGAGGAGACAGATCTGCAGTCTGGACATCATCCTGGACTCATCACTGATGCTTGAGGCTCAGATGTCCATGGTGGCCAGGAGGGCCTCTGCATAGTTAAAACTTGTGCGCCAGCTGCAACCGTACCTTGAAAAGCCTGATTTGGCCATGGTGGTCCACGTTGTAATTAGGTCCAGAATGGACTACTGTAATGCACTTTAGATGGGGCTGCTTTTGAAGACAGTTTGGAAACTGCAGCTAGTGCAAAGGTCGGCTGCCAGATTACTAACTGGAGCTAGCTACAGTGTACATAGAATGCTAATGTTGCAGCAGCTCCACTGGCTTCAGACAAGTTTCTGGACTCAATTCAAGGTGCAGGTTATTACCTATAAAGTCCTATTCACTTTGGGTCCAATCTATCTTCATGACCACATCTCTTTCTACAAACTGGTGTGGGTCCTGAGATCAACAGGGGAAGCCCTTCTCTCATTTGGTGGAGATGAGAGGACCTTCTTAGTGGTGGCCCTCCAGCTCTGGAATACCCTCCCAAAAGAAATTAATTAGTCCTCACTCTTCAATTATTCCATTTCAACCTGAAAACATGTATGTTCAAATAGGCTTTTGACCTCAAGTAGGCTGAATGGGCCCATATGGAGTTGACACTTAGCACTTTGTGAATTGATGGCTGCTAGCTTTATCTACTGTTGTTTTAAAACTTGTATTATTTTGATTTTATGCTATATGTGTCGACAGGGGTTGTTGTTGTAAATTTATGTGAGTTGATTTATACTTATGTACCATTTCTACCTGTTGTATGTTATATATGCATTCTGGAGTGCCTTTGTAAGCCGCCACCATCTCTCCCTTCGGAGAGATAATAAACTTTATTTATATCCTGCCACCATCTCTCCCTTCGGGGAGATGGTGGCAGGATATAAATAAAGTTTATTATTATTTATTATTAAGTTATTTAGTGGTGATTGGCTTTGGAGAAATGTGGTTCTTTCATATAGTTTTTTTATTTAAAAAGCGAGTTGTATTTATCTCCGAAACACCCCTTTGTCCATTGCAAACAGTGGTAATTACTGAGAACTTTTGTGGAGTAGATGTTTGAGGACATTGAAACTTTTCCAGTTTTTATGAGGTGGTGAGGATCAATTCCCCAATCCTTTAAATCAAGCTAAGGCATTACTTCAATCAGCAGAATGTGGGAACATTGCCTTTTTCCACCTAGGAGGTTCTGGGATTTGCACTCCAAAAAAAGCAATACACCTTAGCTTTGCCAAATAATAGATTGGCTATACTCTACCTGGCTGCCAAACACTTTGAACATGAATATAAGAATTGTCATTTGGAACACATTTATGTCATTGTGTGATCTTATTTCCAAAGATGACCCTGGAGCATAATATGGCTGCCCATTTGGACAGGCTTTAATGTTTTTAAGAGGAAAAGAATATTTCTTGTATTTATTTTTAAGTATAAGCAGCTTTGGGTTTCAATCCAGAGAAAAACCAGGGAATAAATAACATCACCACCATCATTTCTCAGTCCCTCCTTAAATGTCACAACCCCCTCAAACATTTATAGCAATCTGATGTTTGGAAAGTCAGATTTGGCCACAATAGTCCACACTCTGCTTACATCCCATATAGACTACTGCAACACGCTCTATGTGGGGTTGCCTTTCAAGACTGTTCGGAAGCTTCAAGTACTCCAGCGGGCGGCAGCTAGGTTACTTACTGGAGCAGGGAATAGGGAGCACACAACCCCCCGTTGCACCAGGTCCACTGGCTACCAGTTGGCTATCGAGCACAATTCAAATTGCTGGCTTTAGCCTATAAAGCCCTAAACACTTCCAGCCCAGTTCACCTGACCGAACGTATTTCCCTCTATTAATCTCAGAGGTTAAGATCATCTGAGGAGGCCCTGCTCTCAATCCCACCTTATTCACAGGTGCGGTTGGTGGGGATGACAGACAGGGCCTTCTCAGTGGTGGCCCCTTGGCTATGAAACTCCTTCCCAAGTGAAATTAGATTGGCTCCCTCCCTCCCGACCTCCAGAAAGACAGTGAAGACATGGATGTGGGACCAAGCCTTTCAACAATAATTCTCAGTGCAATAAGAGACTACGGAATAATGCAAATGACAACTGGAATGGCTCCTGAAATATGCCTTGGATTGCATGGTTTTAATTGTTTTAGGATTTATATGTTTAAATTATTTGGTTTTAATGTATATGTTTGTTTTATCCTATGTATGTATATAAGGCATCCAATTGTGCCTTTTTGTGAGCTGCCCTGAATCCCCTTCAGGGTGAGAAGGGATATAAGGTAAATAAATAAACTGACAGTAAATAAATAAATCTTTGGGAATGACAAAGTGGTGGTGTATTTATCTTTCCATCTGCTGAGTTGTAATACACTTCCATCTGTGATTAAATCAACTACCTCTCCATCTCCTTTCAACTACTTCTCTCCATTTTACAACACCTCCCCATCCCTGTTCAACTACTTCTCTGTCGTTATTTGGAAACAAAACAAAACAAACCACAAACCATTCTGGAAGACTGTACTGCAAATTTACCTGTAATATACATTCATTCCCATATCTTTCATCTAGCTTTTTCTTTTTGTGGTGACACTTTGCTCCATTCTCAACCATGCCTTTGTGGAATTGTATTTGTAGACCTTGTGCTACACCTTGCCTACTAAATATCAAAGATATCTGAAACGTCAAGGGCTGGGATGTGCTATTTTATGCAACAGAAAGCTAAATCTAATATGGACTTTCCCATTTTACTACAACCCATTCCCCACTACATAGTAAATAATCGATTCTTCTGCTATACTCAGAGATGCACACCAATGAGATAATACTTTTCAATGAAAATGCACCATAGTTAAATAGTTCCAAAATCTTTTTAAAAAATTAAAAGGAAAATCAGAGTAGATCACATGGCACAGAGCACAGAGAGAAAAAAACTTTTGTAATCAGATTAGCACATGAAAACATTCCTCGTGTATGAAAGGAAAATACTTCTAAAAAGCTTTCTCCTAGAGAGACATTGCCAAAAGCAGCACTAATCAATTGGGACCGGTATGAATGTAACAACCTACAGGGACTGAGAAGCAATATTTGATTCTTGCTACAATGTCAGCAGCAGAAACAAAATCTCTTGTGCCTCGTCTAACTTGTTAAAAGGAATTCATTTTGGATTAATGTGATAATTTCACCATGATACAAAGCTTAGAAAGCACTGGGTTGCACAATTAGGAGTTGAAAACATTTAATTAATAGTATCAGATGGTGCCAATTATTTATCATATTTATTTATTTATTTATTTATTTATTTATTATTTCATGCTTGTGAGTCGCCACTCCCGGTGTGGCTCGGGGCGACTTACAAAATATGCATACAGAATAAAAACAAACACTAAAACACCCTAAAACACAGTATTTAAAGTGAACATAGACCTGGCATGTGTTTTTCAATCCAGTCACATATTGGAATTTTGTAGCCCAAAATTTCATTTGTCCCAAACATTTTTGTATGGGAAATTGTCTAGATAACTTCTTTTTGTACTTAGATTTAAAGATGACACAGGGCTTCATGAGCTGTAGTTCTCAAGCCTAAAAGCTATTGCAAAAGTCAGACTCCAAGCTTGCTCACAAAAAGCAGAGAATGATTTGAGCATGTATATTATACATTTCTTATCCTACAAACATCCAGGCATCCCCTGGGCAATGTCCTTGCAGACAACCAATTCTCTCACACCAGAAGCAGTTTCTCAAATCACTCCTGATATTGAAAAAAATTTCTACATCTTGTTTCAATACAAATGGGATATTTTCACCTTCAGAATTCAGTAATAAATTCTTGAATGTTTGTGAAATGGATTGAAAATTACCCCTCTTGACAATACGGAGTTCCTTTTCTTTCTCCCTCATCTTTTTTATCCATCTTTGATCAATGTTACTAAATATTGTGATTCAGTCAAATCGTTTTGGTTAATCCTTCACCAGTTGTTTTAATTGCAGAAAGTACTAGGGGATCAATCTCTGGCATCGCATCAGGTTGCTGGTGATAGGAAAGGCCTATACTCTTTGTGGGCTGTGCAAATAATTTCATTGACCTTGTCTATAGCTCTTCAAAACACTATACAGGCAGTCCCCAAGTTACAAACAAGATAGGTTCTGTAGGTTCATTCTTAAGTTGAATTTGTTAGTAAGTCAGTACAGATCCAGCAAAAAGCACCCCCCATATAATTTGGCCAAAAAAGTGCACATTATTGATAAAAAGAAAAAGAAAAGGGTGTGGAGAGATCGATAGGAAGAACAGATAAAAGGGGTTTGGAGAGACTGATAGGAAGAATAGGGAGAGGGGGCTTGGAGAAATATGGATAGGAAGAAAAGTAGAAAGGGGGTTGGAGAGATTGATAGGAAGCAAAGGGAAAAGGGGTTTGGAGAAATCGATAGGAAAAACAAGGAAAGGGATTTTGTAGATATTCATAAGAAGAAAAGGGAGAAGGGGGTGGAGAATTACAGTCATGCTTTGGCTCCACACTAAGATTTCATGGCAGGCAGGGAGGGAGGGGAGATGCCCGTTTGTAACTATGAGTTGTTTGTAAGTTAGATGTTCATAACTCAGGGACTGCCTATATATGATCACCGCAGCTGGATTCCTCTACGTGCAGAAATGGAAGAACTCAGCAGCACCAACAACAGATAAAAGTGATGGACTTGGCAGAGATAGACTAATTAACTTGTTTATTAAAAGAAGGGACATTGTAATTTTTTTTTTGAAAGACTGGAAACCTTTTGTTCAATTTTTGCATGCAGAAGAGAAGGACTTGCCAATTTTGAGTTCTGAAGACTAACTGGGGGGGGGGGGGTGTTTGAGAAAGGAATCAACATTGGGAGACCTGAAGGGTGAACTTTTTCTTTTGACTGAGTGATGATAGATTGGACGCTTTCTATCTTTTTTTTTCCTTCTTTCTTTTTTCTTGACTTTTTTTTGTTTCTAGTCTATATTTCTTTTCTTTATTCACTTTTTAAACTTTTAATGTAACTTTTAAACTTTTAAAATAAAGTTAATTTAAAAGAACACTAAGGGTATTGCTATGCTATGCTATGGATTGCCTGTGATTGAATAACATCTTAATATGAAATAAAAGCTGATGTCTGATTTATCCCCACAGCCAAGATTGCATGCCAAGGCAAGCATGAGGTATGGAGATGGAACATCTCCTGTGGGTGGAGCAGGCCATCGACAATATGCTGTTTACTCATTGGCTAGCAGATCCACACCACCCAGTTGTGTGAACCGGATGGGGGTTCCCACTCTAGTTGGGTGACTGGATATTTATTTCCAAGCAGTCAGGTGCTGGCAACTTACTTAGACCTCCAATCTCCCACCTCCTTTTATTGTTTGCCATTCTGTTCATCACAGCTTTGTGGAGTGGTTGGCATGGGTCTTGGATCCAGGATTGGGCAACTAGTGCACTCCAGGCATTGGTTCACATAGGGATCCCAGCAGGTCTCTTCCAGTAATGGGCAGATATATAATGTACTTCCTGGTGGCTGAGAGTTCAGGGCTGGGTTTGGCACAATAATAATAATAACTGTTTATTTATATCCCGCTCTTCTCACTTTGGCATACAAAGTGCACCTTGGATGTAGATATTCAAACTGCAAACAATGGCTGGCATCGTGTTGTTGAGATCCCAATTCGTATTGTCCCTTTTAATCAATTGCCTCAACACCGAAGCAAATGGGAATTCTTCTTCCTTACCATGCTGTTGCTGCTAAGGAAGCAGTAGTGCCAGGGCTCATTTACCCATGTTGATCCAGTTATGCACTGAACTAAGTGGTCAATTAAGCTAATTCAGGGGGAAACCTGAATTCTGGACAAGGGTTTAGGTTGTTCCCTGATATAGATACATTGAAGACAGTTGGGCCAGTTCCTAACCAGAACCAGCTCCAACTATCCTCACTGCCATCCAATGTTCCTTGGGATCAGGTAGCCCAGTGACATGGGATGGCAGTCCCCTGTTCTCCCCCCTCCCATTGCAAGGGTCCCCAGCTACAACAGACCACCTAATGTGTTCTTGGTGCTCTAGTTGATGTTAGCCAAAGTACCTGCATTCCAATGGACTGGGGGTTAGGGGGCTCCCACTCAGCACAGCAACATTCCCATGACATGGTAGGCAGGAAAATCCCCAGTTTGGCTTCCCAGTGTCACTGAGCTGTGGTCAGTTGAAGGAGTACTGAACACCAGATTGGACCTGCATTAATGGTCAGTGTAGAGATGCCATAATGAGGAGGAGTCTTTAACCTTGAATGTGGATAACCTCTCAGCAAATAGAATCACTGTGTCTGCATTGACATTGAACATCTGTCACTATGGGAAATCAAAGCCTTTAGCAACTGCATTGCTGTAGCTCTGAGGAGGCCTCCTTCCCAGCCCAGAGGACTTAGTCACAATCACTGAGTTGGAAATGAGGTCTTTTTGGTCTTTATTGCAGTACAATGGGAGGGGACA
Source organism: Anolis apletophallus (assembly GCA_030556195.1). Lineage (NCBI taxonomy): Eukaryota > Metazoa > Chordata > Lepidosauria > Squamata > Anolidae > Anolis > Anolis apletophallus. Next base: position 31,246,249 of record JARBWK010000002.1, read on the forward strand.
AAATTAAGGCCCTCCCAATGTTCCCATGACCCTGAGCTTCCTGCACATTCCCGAGAGTGTATGTACGTATGTGTCCAAGCATGCACTCCAGCAAATTCTAGAAGTAGTTTCAGGGACCAAAATATTATCTTCCTTCCACAGCAAAAGTTTGTGTAGAATTTGTAATCTTATAATGTAATTGGAGCCAGCAAAATTTGAGTTGAAGTGACAAAGACTTTCAAATCATATTACAAAGTTGTCAGAATTCTGCTTCCTCACCATGCTGTTGGTGCTAAGGAAGCAGTAGTACCAAGGCTCATCTACCCATGTTGATCCAATTATGCACTGACCTAAGTGGTTAATCAAGCTAAGTTGGGGGAAAGCCTGAATCTTGGCCCAGAATTTGGGTTGCTCCACGACTTAGAGATATTGAAGACAGTTGGGCCAGTTTCTAAACAGAACCAGCTCCAACCATCCTCACTGCCATCCAATTTTCCTTGGGATCAGACAGCCCAGTGACATGACGTGGCAGTCTCCCATTTCTTCCTCCCCCCAACTGTAATACCAGAATAATACTGTATACTTCAAACAGACTTTAGAGTTCATTTAGGACCTATTCACATGGCCTTTGGGGGACATACTATTGCGTGGCACCCCACACACCCTCCCTTCTTCCCCCATCAAATGGTGGGGATTTCCCTGCATCCATCAGATAGGCAACAATGCAGAGCAACACATATTGCCTCGCCACTCTTTCCCCCTTTAGACACCTCCCTGCCACTTTGGGAGGAATGTGGGCAGGGCCTGCTGTGCGTAGTCTGACAGCACTCGGCAGGCCCTGCCAAGCCCCGGCTAAAAGCAGCAAAACAGGGTTATTTTGCCTCATGTGAAGAGGTCTTTAATCTCCATCTTTGTACAACTTCTGTATAATGACATGAGTTTGGTTAATATTATGTTTGAAAATAATGTTTCTCCTTTCTGCATCTCTTGCTCAGTTCTTTCAACAACAAGAAACACTGACCACTTAAAGAGCATCATATATGAGAAGTAATCTTAGGTACAACTATTTCACTGCATGCTTATGCAGACAGCACGGCTTTGGCCAAGGCATTTGATCAATGGTTTGCATACACTTTTCTTCATGAAAGCACTGCCATGTAGGAAAATCATAACCTTTGATACTTTCCTTAGAAGTGCAAAGCAGATAGCATCAGAACTTGCTTTTGTAGCTATGTCACCATGTTAGCTATTATAAATGCTGATTTTGGCAGTGAAAATTTCTAGCCTGCGCCCAATGCAGCAGTATGCATTTCTGCAGAACATGGTGAAATTTCCAATATTAGCAACAGAAAATATTTCTCTAGCAGGAATGGAGCCCCTGGAAGAGAAAGGCCACAAGAAGGGTTGTTGAGGACCAATTCTCTATTTGAAGGTATCCTGTGTTAGAAGGACTGCATAAGTTTTGTTTCTGGAGTAAAACAAAAACACAAAGCAGAATTAGAACCTTGAAAGTAATACTGGTAGTAACCATTTCCATGGTGTTTTCATTTGGTCTCTACTAGGCTTATTCCCGGATCCATTTTCAAAAATGCTTTTCAGCTCACTTGGCTAGCTCAAATGCCAGTAACGGCATGAGCTCCACCATCATTTTTTTCTCTGCAGCAACAGAACAGAGGCTGTCAAAAACTGGTTTCTTTCCATTTCTTTTGGTTACATATGGAGTATGGGGAGGGAGGCAGCCGTTAGAAGTGTAGTTTCTTAAGCCCTCACCTTAAACCCAGGTTTCTTCTAAAGACAGAATGGAAAGGATCCCAGAAAGAATGGTGTCTTAACTGATGCTTTTAATCCAGATCTTAATGAAGGATATAAGCACGAACGATCCCAGAAAGAGTGGTATCTTACCTCTGGTGCTTTTAATTCAGTTCTTAATGAAGAATACAAGGACAAACAATGCCTAAAATGATGGGAAGGGGAGCTTGGGAAATCCCGCCCCCCATTGCCGCCAATGAGCCAGGTTGAAAACAAATCTTTCAGCCTCCCGGATCAAAAACAGATTTCCTTCCTCCTGAATTCAGGAGGCTCCCAAAAAGTAGTTCAGGGCCCCCACAGAAATCCAGGATGCCAAAACAGATCACAGTTCATCCGAATTGCATAACTCTAATCTCTACATAATGCTCATTTTCATTATTGGGTGGAGACCTTTCATTTCTTCCAGACATTTTAGAAACAGTTTTAGCACTTTTAGATCTTTGCACTATTTAATTCATATTTAATATGTGCCTCTGCTGGTTTCCCCTGTTTTAATCTGATTAGTTTTAGTGTTATTGTGTTGCTACTTCATATTTTATGTTTTTAATGTGTACACTGTTCAAAGAACTGTGGTTATTGAGCAGTTGTTTTTTTTTAAAAAAAGTATGATGCTATAAAGCTATCCATGATATTTTTAAAAATTAAATTAATAATAATTGGAACACATATGTGGATTTCCTGGTTATTTTCACTATAGTGAAAATTAAACTATTACATTTTATACATAATGACTATGTATAACTTTATGAAGACTTTTTGGTTTTGTATTGTCCTCTTTGGTGGTGTGTAACTGGGAAAATAAGAAACCATTTTGCCTATTGAGTTGCAACTTACAGTTGAGAGCGTAAACTCTCTGATATAAAATTATTGTGCCCGTAGAAGCATTTGAAGGGAGTGGGGCAGGCTTCCCAATTTCAGTTTTGCAAGACTGAACACCAAAGAGAACAGACGTTGCTCCCTCGAGCATGTTTCTTCCCCCTCCTCTTAGGATCTATCTATACTATAGTTTCTTTTAGCCTGAGGTAGGCAATTGCGCCCCTCCAGATGCTTTTGAGCTGCAGCTAATCATCAGTTATGTTGACTAGATCAGATGGGAGCGATAGGTTAGAATCATTTGGAGAACCACAGTTACCCACCTTCTTTGGTAGAACTACATTTTTTCAGATTGCTTTGTCCGTGGAGAGAAGTTAGACAATTGCTATAATATGATGTGGTTTTTGAAATTTAAAACCAGGCTTGTTAGACAAATCTTCAATGGAGATAGGCACAGTTATCCATTCACATCTTTACAAACCTATAGAGAACCTAGTCGGTTCTTGTGAATGTGTGTATAGCTTCTGGTAGATGCATGCACTATCGACTTTTAGATAAGATGCAGGTAAATGAGAGCCAATTCTGAATTTTCCCCAGTAAACTATGTTTATTATGCCAGCTCTAATTATCATGCAATCTAGTGGTTTTTAAGGCTTATGTTTTCCACCTCACTGGGCATCACAAACATTAAAGCAGTTTATACTGTCATTATACATCAATATTTGCACTTGGTTATACATATATACATAAATTATTCACACCTTGCTATTTTCTTTCTTCAAACCAACATAATTTTACTGTGAAAGCAAATTTTTAATAAATGGTATAAGAAATACAGCAAGGCACCATTTTTTTTAAAAATGTGGGATTTTTTTTCTGATTACCACCTCAAGAAGCATAGTAGAAAACTAAAATGTTGTACTTAATTCACTAGAATGTTAACAGTTCTTAATATACAACACTGTGTAGCTGTGTCTTGAAGTGTTGCATAGATTTTTTTAAAAAAACCCAAAAGAATAAATTGGTATTTATTTTATGGAACTTTAGTTTTGTTGAATGAGGATCAATTCTTTTTCTTCTGCTGCAATCAAAGAAAGCTTTCATTCTAAACATAAAATATATTCAAGAAACAGTTATGCATTATACACAGAAAATACCAAATTTGATACATAAAATAGGAGAATTAATGACATGTACAGTTTTGAGCTAGTGAACTGGATACTTGGCGGAACTGCAACGTCATTTAAAAAAATACTGGGCGAGAAGTCATAAGAAGCATACAAATTTGGAGGGGTAGACTGTTAAGAGGTAGCTTAGGAGAGAAATCCATGTGGAAGCAAATGGTTTGCCACAAAGCAAAATGATAGTTGAAATACGACCAGCATATGCATCCTGGTCACAAAAGCCAACATGGACAAATCACATTTGGAAAGAAAATTCATCTTGGGAATCAAGTGTAACAAAAGGCAGTGATACAATGGAATTAGAGGTCATCCCAGGGTTTAGAGGAAATGTCTGCACCTGAAATGCAGCCAAGTTTCTAAAAGGAAAGGAAAAAAGTAATAGCATGTTACATAAAGTATGTATTCATTTCTAAAACATAGGCTTTTCCAGAGTAACAAAAAAAGCTCTTTTATGATCTCATACCGATGTCTTTATATGCAAAAATAACGATAAATGAGCAACAATTTTTCATAGCCTAAGTCACTATCACAGAGATATCTTTTTATTGATGTAGAAACCTCATTGATTTTTATAAAACAAGATTTAGTTTCAAAAGGCACAGGGGAAATAATCAAGTCTGACCTTTTCCCTCAATCCCATCCTTTCAGGTGCCTCTGAACTTACCTTCTTTACTTTTTTTGAAAGTATACCAATCAATAGGAATGCAAGACTCAATAAAGGCCAACCAGCCTATATAATCTTCAATCCTAAACCCATTACATGGAAGTAAGACCCATTAAAACCAGGAGGACTTACTTCCAAGTAATCTATTTAGGCTTGGGGTGTAAGTAGGTTACATAAACTGAATCATAACCTATTTATGAAATATTTATAGTTTCAAGTACAAGTACAACAAACAGCTAAAAAGTAGGTGAATGGATTTATACAAACAATTCATGAACATTGAAAAATGTTTAATATACTGTATTAATGACTCCTTGGAAAGCATTCACAATATTGAATTTTTCAGGCCTGGAGTTTAGGGTTAACCTATGTAACAGAGCTTATGATAAGGATTATGACAAAATAACTGTCAGAATACAGCTAAGAGATTAGTACAAAGTACCTCTCTCAAGTATTTCCTAGGAGGCACTCCAGGCTTGCATTATATGCCATCCAAATTAAGTGGAAATAGCTGGATCTATCCAGTTACCTTCTCCTTTGATCTTATTTGCTGGAACTGACCTCTCTATTTTTAAATAAAATAATCTTTGTGCATATATATATATATATATATATATATATATATATATGCATAGGCATGTGGTTTGAACAAGATCCTCACATGGTATTGGAAACGTCACTTGAAGTATGGAGTTTCCAACTTCCCAATCTCAGGAGGGCAATAAATGAAAGTACATGAATCCAAATAATTAACTCTTCATACTAGACAATACTAAAGAAGGACTTGTGGTTTTTGGTAGAATTTGAGGAAATTATGGATTGGTATAACTTGACATTTATCCCAGGAGGTCAGTTTTTCGTACACTATTGTACAGTGTAAGTATTCCCAGAGTTTTGCTTTTAATTTTTTATGATGCTGTTTTATGAACTTAACTATGTTGATTGAGCTTGTCCCCATGTAAGCCGCTCTGAGTCTCTTCAGGGAGATAGAGGTGGGATATTAAAATAAAATAAAATAAATAAGTTTGAAGCATATATGTTCTTTAAACTTTAGAATAGGCTTGCTCTTGGACTGTATGTGTTTAGGACATCTAAACATGTAGGGATAAAATGTATAGGGCTATAAAATAACTTTTTTATTCTGTTGAACCTAGGCATTCTGGAACAATTTGCTCCTATCTGAGCTTGTAATAAAAACCAACATTGGCCAGGAAGATACAGAGAGTTGGCAGATTTCTGTATGTGGACCAATTTTATCTTGGGAGTAATTTGGTTCTAGCTCTGTTAAAGGAAGGGACTCTGAGGAGAATACATAATTCAGTGATAGGGACCATGGTTTGCGTGAAAGGAGGTACAAGGCCTTGCCTTCTTCATCTCCACTGAGAAGGATTTGGTGGAAGCCAGACACTCTGGAGGCCACACTGGGCTAGATGAACAAATAGGTTGGTGCTTTAAAGAAAAATCTTCTAGTGGGGAAGGTCAGGGGTTATAGTGATAAGAAAAAGGAATAATGAACCAACAAAACAAATCACCTCTGCTTTGTGTTTATTCTTGAAAAACTCTCACTTCCATGGAGAAACAAAACCGTACAGGATAATAATATCTCTGGCAAAAACAGCACATTGGATTGAAAGGAAGGAAATATCGCTCTGGATATAGAACTTTTTGAAGCTGTTTAGAGCATTGCTATTACTTTCTCTTAATGGTCAATTTTATTGCACACTGATAAAAGAATGAGATTACAATTTAGATACACCCAGCAGCAAAGTATACTTGCTCAGAACAGCTTTCTCCTGGCTTGCAGCTGGAGCAGAAATCATATGAAATTAGTTGAGCTGCGTTGGTAAATATGCATACTGTCACCTTTGCAAGCTGAGTTTATTTTTAGGGTACACATATACCACGGATAATTTTTCTCTTAAGTATCACAGCTCTACATAAAATCACACATTTTAATGAGCTTAGAGCACAGGTGCTGAAGGAAAAAAACGGTGTTTGCCATTTATCTTTCAAATTAAATAATGTGTTTTTAAATAGTAACTTTTTTCATAATACACTTATGGGAACAACATTTATCTGTCACATTTTAAGAGATGTATTAGTAATAAATGTAAATTACCTTTGGAAAATCAGTAATTAGGCTCATCAAAAAAAATAAACAATCTGCCACCAAAAAGATAATCTTTAGCATAGTTAAGTATAATAACTGTTATTTGAATAAGTTAACAAATTAGGATAGATTGCCTCTAATTCATTTCCCATAGCATGAAAGATGAAGTTAAAGTATCAACTAAGCTCTTACAGTGGGGGAAGGAATGCCTAGAACTGGTGAAAATACAGGTCCTGTTGCTGGAAGTATTGTATGTTGTTTTCTCCCCTCACTGTCTTGATATAAGTAATACATTTACCCAGGAATCTATAGCAATGCAGTAAGGGGCGTGGATTGCAGCATATTAGACTATCCAAAATTAGGTAAAATGGGAGGGGCAGTTTCATTTGTAAAATGTGTGAATGTACAGAATTGCTCCCTCCACTGAGCAACTCATCTCATGTTGCCATCACTGGAAAGGAGCAGATTGGGCCTTGGGATAGACTTTCTACTTAATTTAGTCAGCTAGGAAATCCTGATCCCAAATGGTGAGTGGAGAACTTCAGTTCTTTACTCTCTTTCCCTACCAATTGGCTCTGCTAATTTTAGTTGTTCAAGTGGTGAGGGATAGTCTGTGGTGTTATCAGTCAAGGAAGCATAACTTTGGGTATGAATTACAGGGAAATTTAAGAAAAAGTCCACTTCAGTCATGTCCCATAATATCCCATCTCACCCGCCCTACCTTGACTCATCTCATCTCATCCTACTCTGCCCTACTATAGCTGCAGATGTTGTTAACTTTTGCATTGTACAGATGTCTGGGAAAAGGTCAACCAGAAGCTGAAGTTACATATAAGAGTTAGTTCCTACTTTTCATTGTGCTTGTATATCCAAATGCACAAAATACACATCAACTGAAAATCTTGGATTAAATCCAGTTGCGATTTCCAGTTGTAGTAGATCCATTGAATGAAGTACTAAATATGAAATCAAACTTATGTGATGTCCATATATTTAACTGATCTACTTTAGTTAAGACAAGCAGTTGAATTGAGCCCAATATTTAACTAGCTGCGCTTCACAGAGAAGGGTCAGTTAACTGCTTTAATGAATCCTGAGAAAATAAAAGCAGTGATTTAGCAGCCAATCTCAGCTGATGCAAAAAGCTAACATTTTATACTTATGTCTGAATCTAAAATATACAGAAAAGTGATCCCAAAATGTTATTTGTAATTAAATTCAGTAGACCCAGTATTATACGCCACTCCAAAACTCAGAAAGGCAACCCCACATTTTGCTTCACTGAACAATCATTTCACCAGTAAACCAGGTTCTTTCCCCATAATGTCCAATACCTACCTGTTAATGAGATAACGTGTGTGTGTGTTCAGGCTGGGTTACATTCTATCTCTGTGTGTTTATGTGCCTTTCTTTGTGAAGATGCAGGAGGTTTTCTTCACATGTAAGAGTTTTAGTGTCCTGGTGCAAAACATCCTTCAAGTTGTCAGGCTTTAACTGAATGGCTTGAGTTGAGGCCTTTAGAGAAGACTCAAGATCTTCTGATTTTGCAATCACAAGTGACTTTCCTGGATCAATTTCTTCATAGTTAATTGCAAGGGAATCCAAGGCTGAAATTTCACTAGAAAAGTCCAGATTCAAACATTCACTATCAGAATTTTCTAAATTATCTGAAATCCTCTGACTAAAACAAGTTGGCAAGCCTATATCTGTCTCCTCCCCTAACAAAAAGCCACTACAATCACCAGATGTTTCAGGTCCATCTGTTAAATCCAAAGCTTCATATTTTGCCAAAGTTGCTCCAGCTTCTTTATTAGCTACATATTCTTGCTGCTCAACTCTCTCGTCTTCAGGGCAGGCTTCAAAAAAGCATTCAATATTTTCTGCAAAATCCAGTGGTACTGGTGTGCTGCTCTTTTCTTCAACATATTTAGTTACTTCCCCACAGTCACTATCATGAGAAGAGAGTGAGAGATAAGAATAAAAATCTCCCTTTCTAAGTTGGATTGGCCTGTGAGAATGTTCTAGAACTTTTTCTCTGATCTGGGCTAATGAATGTGGAGCAGCCAATTCGCTTTCAGGCTGTGACTTGTTCTTCAATGCTGTTGAGGCCATGTCAATTATCTCCATGACAAAGTTATGCACTGAGCAATCCTCTCCATTTCTTTTATCAAAGGCAGATGATTCACAGTTACAGCATGAATCGCTACTGCCCACTGATGTATTTTTTCCTGCTTCATTGGATTTAAAAGATGCACAGCAATCGCTACCATACTCAATAAATTCTGTTCTGGTTTGTTGGCCATTTGGCATTGATTCCAGTAACGCTGTATCAGGTGTTGCTGTATCTGTATCTTTGATATCTGAATCAAATTCTGTGAAAGATTTTTTAAGAGAAGACCTGTCCAATGGAAGATGTTTTTTATATGCTTTTTGAGAATTTGATATTTCTGACACTTGTACAGATTCCTTTCCATCCATGTGTGAATCATCCGAACTATCAGTAAATGCTTCGCAGATATGACTGTCATTTTCACTTCCTTTACTATTTTGTGTACCAACATTCATGGCAACAGATGATATCTGGGTAAGTTCTTCTTTGGAGCTTACATGAGTAATTGCAACATTTCCATTTTCCATATCATCATCTAAATGATCTTTGGAAACTTGAAAAACATGATTTTTACTTTGCCTTTTTGTCTCTGGCTCATGACTATCAGATGCAATCTTACTGTTGCCATTATTTTCTGAGAGCTTACGTATTGAATCATTCAAAAAATTTTCAATGCTCAGTGAATCTTTTGCTTTCAGAGTCTCATCACTTCGTAAATCCTTACAGCCTTGGATTTCATCATCCAAGATGCTCCTTCTCTTGTCCTTTGTCAGATGAAATTTGGGTCTGATCCAAGTGTGGAGTTCATTCTTTATGTAGTCAAGTCCTGAAATTAAATTGCAGTCTTCATAAATATCCTCATCAGTTGCAATACTAGAGTCATCATCTTCATCTTTAATGCCCAGCTCTTCCTCAGTCAAGGTGAGGGTAGAACTTGATAGCAAATCACTGTCATCTTCATCATCAGTGCAAGCGGAGGTACAGGAAACATTAACAATCATGCTAACGTTGACATCACTCTCATCAGCTACAGACCGATTGAGATGTTTTCTGAATGATGCATTTGAATCTGGTACTTTATTTCTGTGCAATACAATATCTTCAGAGCACAAAGACAAATCGTCACTGCTGCTTAACTCGGTCAGAGAGGCAGGTGAATCTTCATTGATAGAAGATGCAATATCTAATGATAACTGACCAGTCAAGGACATTCTTTGAGAAGTGCTTTGGAGAGTGATGTCAGAGATGCTACGCTTTATTTTCTGATCTAAAGGGCTCTGGATATTTTCTAAACGATTCAAAAGGTCCAACGTCCTTTTGCTAAGTTCTCCGACAGAATCACTACTTCCACTTAGGTCTCCGGAGCCATTGCAGCTAAAAAGATCTTCATTGCTTTTGTAGGGTGTTAAGCAACTCTCCAAGGAAGTGCTCCGATGAAGACCATCTCCACTTCTGAAAACAGTTGAGCCAAATAAATCATTTGTCACAGGAAGGGAGTCCAGAGAGGAGCTATGAGATAAAGTTGAAAGCTGTTTTGGATTTGCGGTGTCATTTAATTTCTTCAAATTCTCTACAAATTCACAGCACTTGGGCTCTGTATCATCTAATTCTGTTGACAAAGCAAGCTCATCCATAGGGGCACATCCTTTTGGATGATGGTCAGATTTTAATGAGACTTTATCAAAATAAAATCCATGAAGCAAACTACCTTGCTTGAGCACTTTTTCTGAATGTGAATGCTTCATTATCATTGGCAACTTGAGCTTTGAACCCTGAAGATATGAATAATCATAAAATGTAAATACATTGTGTTTTCCTTGTTGTAACTCGTCTTCTGAATTCTGAGAGCTATTTTCGATAATATTGTCCACATTTTTTGCTTTGTCACAGCAGTTTGACTGAGAAGTAGTTAAGACATCAAGATGGTTCTCTTCATCCTTCTGTTTAAAGTCTTCCTTTATCACATCGACAGTATTCCCTAATTGGGAATGTGAAATGCCACTTGCAGAATTCTCCTGCTTCCCTTCAGTGTCACCTGCCAAATGGATTTCAGAACTTTTAGTAGCTTCTGCTTTACTTTCATTGCCCATTTTATTCTCATTCTCAGAGTGCCTGCTTACATTTCCACTGTGATACATATAATTTTGTGGTGTTGTCAGAATGGTGCTACCAGTTAGATCTCGTAAATGTTTGATGGGTGACAATGAAGAGTCCTTATTAGTGTGTTTATTTAAAACCTCTGGGTGTCTAAAACTGGATGGATTTGATCCTTTTGCCATGAAGGGCATATGGTTTTGTCCTGATAACTCTACATTGTGAACACTGTACACTTGGTAGACTTGAGGGCCAGGTGTAGTTGTAACACTTGCACTGTTTAGACTATTTCCATGGATACTAGACTTTTCTTTTTGCTTTGGACTGGTGTTAGGAGCACATGCTTCAAATGGTGGGTTCAGCTTTGTGTCATCTTGTTTTGGTTCTTGATCAAATTCATTGAATTCCTCGTTAATACTAATTAGCTTATTACTTATATCCATTTCATCCCATTCTAGAGCATCTTCACTTGTGCCACTTAGTTCCATTAAGCCAGGATCAATAACATTCAGGGATTCCTGTTTGAAAGAGAGAGAGAGAGAGAGAGAGAGAGAGAGAGAGAGAGAACAGAACAATCAGTCATTCACAAGCAACATTTTAATTATATTTTACCTGTAATTGAAAGGCAATAGAAAATTCCTTATTCTTTGCTATAAATTAATAAATAATTCAATTGCTTAGCAATCACTGCTATGAAGAGAGAGAATAGTTGTAAAAAAAGCCAAGAGATAAAGAAAAAACAAACAACACGGGGTGGGATGATGCCATGGAAAGTTCTTGCTTGGATATGGGTTAAAATCCTTGTAAAGTATGAAGTTCATTTTAGTTGCTCTTGGGCTGCTAAAGGGACATACTGTATTTAACAGAAAACCTAAATTGTGCATATACTTACAGAAGCAAAAATGATCAAAGACAGGAAGTTATTTCTTCACCAAAATCCAGGGCTTGTCTACAGCACCAAAATAACCCATTAGTGATTCAGATTATTTAGTCCTAAATATGCCTTGGATTCACCCTAAAGCTACTTGTAATATACTGCACTGAAATTGTATTGCTGTCCACACCCCAAATCTGAAACAACACCATTTCCATTTTCCTTCTCTTCCAAAGTGATTTGCTTGCTACTGATGTCTTAGCCAAACAGCTTCCAGCAAAGTGTTATAGGGTAGAGGCTTGCTTGGACATTAGAAGAAGATACCCAGGCATGCAAACAATGGTGAGGATGGAGCACAATTGACACTGGGCACCTTGTTCAAAACAACATTGTTCATACATCATGTGACAGGACCAAGGCTGTTACAAGGTGAGTACATATACCTGCTAGTTGATTTTGCACAGATTGGCCTTAGTCTGCTCATTGTCACCGAATCAACTGTAGCTTAGACTCAATTTTAAAACTACTGGTATATTTCAGCAGTTTCCAAACTGGCTATCTTTGCAAGCCTTCACTTACCACAGTGCTTCTTAGACTACCTAATGTGAGAGGGAGGGGGGCAGGGCATATTTTTGTGAGTGTGCCAGGGACTGGGTTTATATTTCTGGCTATTAGCTATAATGGTTTCTTTCAATCCAAAGGTTGGCAACTGAATTATCAACAGAGTAACAGATGCCAACAACAGAAACAGTCTTTAGAAATATATGGTTAAGCATGGTTTCATGGTCAAGCAGGTATTCAAACTACTAGGCTATGCTTAGAGCCAAATAAATGGGTCACGTGGAAACAAATCAGGTCATTTAAAATGAGTAACATGCATAAGGACACACCAGTTTTCACAAGGATCCCAGTTCACAAAAAAGTAGCTGACAATATTAAATTATTAGATTGATGACTTCATCAGACAGGCAAAATTGCCCGTCCTGTGACACTTGGATTTCAGTTGAGGTATGGAGCCTATCAGCTCTCATCATACAGTGTTGATCTATTTTTGACAGGGCTTCGTGCCTCAAACAAAGTCCAAGTGTGGTAAGAGGCCACTTTGGCAACATGGAAAGCTTTCCGTGTTGGATAGGAAACACTGGAGAGGAGCCAGGTGGTGACACTTCCCCCCAAGGGATGGAGTGAGGGGCAAGGCAGGTGATGCAAGGTGCAGGATGACGGATTCCCATGCCTCCTGCTAGGCCCCAGCAGATTCGCTACAATCCATGGAGAATCCCGGCTTCAATGTGATGAGGTCCTGTGTTGTTTTTCTTAGCCCTGATACAATCACTTTTGTTTGTTGTGTTGTGCCAAATGATATGAGCAAACCTATTTATGCTTCTTTTTCCTTGTTGAGCCTAATATTTAATGTGATTATATACTCATACAGTATGTTATATTTCTTATCTGTTGCTTATAACTCTAAGAGCTTTTTACATATAGAGTGACTCACAAATAAATTAGTAAATAAATAATCCTTTCTAACAAAAATCCCTCTTTGCACTGCTATTGATTCTGGATGGAGTAGGTGCTATGAGAGCTTTATTTCTGACTGCATGCAAAGGTCTGAATTCCCACCTCTGCGCTCATGGCTGCCTAATCTGCTGGTACTTCCAGCAACTGGCCTTAGCACAAATGAAGTTCTCCAGTACAACTAACCTGTGAGTTAATATTTATCTAGTTTGAATGCTCTTGTAATATTTCCTTTCTATTTGGTACTCTCAAGTGTGGTGAATTTTTATTTGAATTTCCATTTGTTTGCTTGCTGATAAAGGTGGTATTAATGACTGGTTAGCATGACTAATGAATGTGAAAGACTTTAGCTGTGAAAACAATCCATCAGTCTAATCAAATACTACATTAATTTCATATATTGCCTATGCTGACACTGCTGTATAAAACTGTTGAATAATAAAATAGGATTTTTAAAAAGAAAAAAATCTTGTTTCTTTCTTTTAAGATTGCTCGTGACATGTATACAATACTTATAGCTACTTTTAATACTTCTTTTAAAACCTGGGGTCATAATATTTGAATTTATTTCTCTAAGAAGTGTATGAAGTGGTGAAAGAAAATAAGTATTCATTTTCATGGAAGTCATTTCAATGGTTGTAGTTGCAATGGCACAACATAAATTGCGATGATTCCTATAGTATCCACTTTCCTCATTTGATTGTTTAAGTAGACACTTTGCAGGAGGTTGGACTATGTGGCACAAAAGATCAGAATCATAGAGTGGTAGAATCATACAGCAGAAAAAGACCACAAGGTCCATCCAGTTCAACCCCATTCTTCCATCCAGGAATATACAATCAAAGCACTGACAGATGGCAATCCAGCCTCTGCTTAAAAACCTCCAGAGAAGGAGACTCCACCGCACTTTGACTCAGTATATTCCACTGCTCTGACCATCAGGAGGCTTTTCCTAATGTTTAGGTGAAATCTATTTTTCTGAAATTTGAATAATATTGTTTCTATTTTTACAAGTTCTAGCATTCTCTTGCTTAGAAAATAATAGTGTTTATGCTATATCAGACATTTGTGTTTTGGACTTCAACTCCCAGAAATCTCAGCCATTTTACCAGCTGTTAGGAATTGTGGGAGTTGAAGCCCACCACATCTGGAGCACCGATGCTGTATATTGAGGCCTATAAAAGCCGGAAGGAGCAAGGAAGAGAGCAATTTTAAAAATATTTTGTTTATCCATTGGTGTAGGTACATCCAGCACCGAACTGTTGCCTTTGTAAGGCTGCCTTGAGTCCCCTTAAGGGTTGAGAAAGGTGGGATCGCTTTGGTTTTTCTTCGCGAACGAAGATTCAGGAAGGACTCATACCATGCTTTCTACAAGCGTGTTGATGACTAAAAAGGCCAATCCAAGATAGGCAAGTCCAGTTGCAGAAAGCACAGCAGAAAGTCTCCTTGGGTGATGTTGTTTCCAAGTTGCAGTCCTTTCTGCATTGTCATTTCTCTTCAAGACTCGTTCGGCGTGACTTCTGGAAAGAGTCCGCAGCATTGTGGATAGTGCGTCACCATGCCTCCTGATGTGAGGCCAGGGTGGACCATTGTTGGTGATCAATCTGGCCAAGCCTGAGATGTTGTTTCAGGGAGTCCTTATATCTCTTTTTTGGGCACCTCTCTTGCACTGACCCATGGTGAGTTGTTTTCATCAAACCAGTCTTGGTTTTTCTTGAGGGAGAATCCTAGGGATTCTTCAGCAGAGTGCAGGATACTGTTTTTGATATGTTGCCAAAGCACTGTAGTAGAAAAATCTGTAGGGTGGTCTTCAAGTTTTGTTTGCAGATTTGCCTGAAAGTTGTCTCTTACAGCAGCCTGTTGAAGATTGTTGACAGTCTCTTTAAGATGCCACCCCTCTTAGGTTTGAGCTTAAGGTGTAGATTTAGTTTACATCTTACAAGGCGATGGTCTGTTTGACATTCTGCACTGGGCATCACTCGAGTATGACGGACATCGCAAATGTTTCTCTGGTGCACTAAAACATAGTCAATGAGGTGTCAATGCTTGGATCGGGGATGCATCCAGGTGGTCTTCAAGCTATCTTTCTGCTGAAAGAAAGTGTTTGTAATAGTCAGCTGCTGTTCTGCACAAAACTCTAGCAGGAGATGTCCATCATCATTACAGTTTCCTAATACACCTTTCCAGGCTTCAAAGATTTTTCCTACTCTGTCATTGAAATCACCAAAGATATTGATTTTATCTTCTGCAGGGACCTTTTGTATGAGGTGGTGTAAGTCTGAGTAGAATTAGTCTTTCTCCACAGGGTCGGCTTGCATAGTTGGGGCATATATACTGAAGAGAACAGCATGTGGGAGGCGTAAGGAGATAATGCGATCAGAGTGACGTGTTGGCAACTTAACATGAGAAAGGCGGGATACAAGTATGGTAAATAAATAAAAAATGGGACATTTCAAAAGTAGCTTTAAAAGGAGATCAGCAGAGTATAACTTGAGACTGTACCTGCCAAATCAGGACAGTGGGAATGTATGAATTTTTTAAAAAAAGTATTTGGAAGCATCCCTTATTTTCCAAATTCCATATTAGTCTTAATTAGTTTAAGAACTGTGGGGCAAGAAAATCAGCTGCAGGTTCCATGTAGGTTTTGCAAACCAGCAGAATCAAGTTCAGTTTCTAAAATATAAAATATCTGGTTGGGAAGATAACATTGCCACCGTAAATCAGCCTTTGCCTGCTTCATTTACTCCGCACATCATGTCGATACAACAGTAAAACTCACACAATGATGTAACCTCAGCTCATTTATCTTAATTGTGGGTTCACTTATTTCAAAGCTTACTTAAATTTGACTGCATATGGTTTTGCACAGAGTGTTGTCTAAAAGAAAAATATCCATGCTTTGAATTGCTGCCTTTTTTTTTGGAATGACTAGCCAAGGTGGGTTCTTTTGCTTTTCTAAAATCAAGCAAGCAACTCAGATTGCTGCAGGTATGGTTGATAGGCAGAATAGCTGCAGCGAGCTGACAGTACTATACAGGAGGTTTGCTCTCTCATGCTGACCACAAGGGACAAGGCAGGATTGGCAGGCAACTTGGTTTTTTCATGTCATGCCAACCAAGTGTCTCCATGGAACAGATTGTAAATGGGCAAAGACAAGATGCTTGTGGCCTGGACTGATTAATACAAATACTGATATATATATTTTTTAAAAAAACCCTGCACATATTTGCATCTAGTGCAAAATATGAATGTCCCCGTGAAATAACACTTGCTATACCAGCAAATAACACCTGAAGGTAGGTGGTCAGCACATAATCCTTCAGATATTGTTGAATTGTAACTACTATCAACACAAGCCAAGGAACAAAGGGAGTCCAACAATATCTGTAGAGTCACAATAGTTGGCTGCTACCCTTTTTAAGTCTGCTTCCAATGAAATATTAGAACCACAGAATCAGAGAGTTGGAAGACACCAGGGCCAACCAGTCCAACCCTATTCTATTATGCAGAAGCACACAAAGAAAATGTCCCGACAGGTAACCATCCAGCCTCTATTTAAAAACCTCCAGAGAAGGTTTCAATCACACTTCAAGGCAGAATTTTCCATTGCTGAACAGCTCTTACTATTAGGAAGTTCTTCCTAAATACATGGATGGAATCTCTTTTCCTGCAATTTGAATCCATTGCTCCATATCCTAGTAGCAGAAAATTTCCAAATATTTAAGCTTGGCTGTTATGTCCCCTCTCAGCCTTCTTTAGAGCTTAGTTTCCAATCCTTTGATTATTTGAGTCACCCTCTCTACACATGTTTCAGCTTGTCAATATCCTTCTTGAATTGTGGTGCCCAGAATTGGACACAGTACTCCAGGTGAGGTCTAACTAAAGCTGAATAGAGTGGGACTATGACTTCCCTTGATCTCAACACTATACCATATTGATGTAGTTTAGAATCGCCTTGCACCTTTCAGCTGCCCCATCACACTGTTGATTTACATTCAGCTTGTGGTCTACTAAGACTTCTAGATCCCTTTCACATGTACTGCTTTCAAGCCAGGCATCATCCATCCTATATCTGTGCATTTGGATTTTTATTGCCAAAATGTTGTACCATTCATTTGTCCCGATTCACATTTATTTTGTTAATTCTGGCCCAGCTCTCTAATCTGTTATGGCCATTTTGGATTCTGAATTGGATTCTAATACCCTTGGGATACTAGCTGTCCCTCCCTATTTGGTGTCATCTGCAAATCTGATAAACATGCATTCTATGTCATCATCCAAGTCATTGATGTTGAATAGCACCATGCCCAGGACAGAATCCAGTGGCACCCCACTGGTCAAGTCTCTCTCGGATGTGGAGGAGCCATTGTGAGCACTCTTTGGGTTTGACCAGTCAACCAACCATTGCCTAGCTCACATTTTACTAGCTTCTTTGTGAGAATGTCATGGGGGACATTATTGATAATGATAATTCCACTGTTTTACATGTCCAGAAGTACAGAGTTGCTGATGGCAAATATAACTTTTTATCTTTAAGCATTCAGTTTATGCAGCTTTGTTATATGGATTAGCTGTGGTTAAAGTAGCAAAAAGATGAACTAAGGAAAACAAAGCATTTGTGTGATATACATATCACAACTGCTTTGAATTAGTTTTAAAAGATCCAGCTTAAATATTATTTTCCAAAAGTTAAAAACATCATCAAAACAGTTAAAAACACTTTAAACACATCTAAATCATGCTTTTAGTCCTCATTTCAGATTTCTTTTCTCTGAGAATGTCTCTCCCATTGGAATTGTGTCATAGCAAATGAACACTACTCCATCTGCAACACACTGTCTTATTTTTTTTGTTTCTACCAGTATTAGAGTTTCACGGCTGAAAAACCAAGGGCTTCAAAATTTCTGGGGACAGGAAGTATGGGGTGGAATCCAAATCCAATTTAAACTGATTTTTATTTTAGCATGAGCTTTTGTGGATATAAACTCAGTTCCTCACTATACACTGCATCTGAATAAGTGGATTTACATATTTGAAAGTTCATGCTAAAATAAAAGCTGCTGCTACATTCCTTCATCTCTTATCCCTTGCCCTACTTTTAATGCTACAGATCTGAAATACTCCTTATTTCTGTTCAATAGTGGAAAATGTTGTCTGGAAGTGTGGTAGAGTCTCCTATGGAGGCTTTTGAGCAGAGGCTGGATGACTATTTGTCAGGAGCACTTTGTGCTTTTCCTGCATGGCAGAAATGGGATTGAACTGGATTGCCCTTGTGGTTTCTTCCAGTTCTATTATTCCCTTTAGCTTCACAATAAAAAGGTTGAGCTACAAACGCAATAGCTCAATATTTCAGAAGAATACAGAAATGTCCTTTTTCCTGCAAGAAATTATTACTAAAGTCAAACAATTATCTTTTAAATGTCCTTTTCATTTACATATAACATTCCAATATAGATGCTTCGTGTTCAACCCTATAGTATCAGGGCAGGAAATGAGAGCACCATCATTCCTGCACATGAATTATGCCCTCTGAAAATAAAGTTTTCCTTCCATCCCCAACTTAGTGGCAGTATAGAGAGTCATACCTTAAAATGGTTCACACCTGGGATTGTTATATATGTTCTGCTTGAATATCCTTGACAACATTCTCTACCCATTTCTAAGTGCCCAACTGAAAGTTGAAGCATTTAAGAATTGAAAGAAAAATTTATGGAGTGGGGCAGATTTCTTAACTTGGGGAAAATGTCCTCATTTTGCCCCACCTCCATATCTATGTACCTGAATCCTATCATTTTATGCCTTTTACATTGAAAGCAATTAACAAAGTCAATGAGGAATTTAAATCATTGTAAGAACAATCTTTTAATTTCCCTCAGAACAGTTGTAAATCATCCTGCATAACTGGCCAAAATGTTCCGGAAGCAAACAAACAAAAACATACAAGAGAAAGAAAGCCTTCCCCACCTCCAAGAATGTCTTTGTCACCGTGAAGAACAAAAATGATTTTGTCTTCTGAAAAATGCCAGCATACCAGCTACTTCTTCTGAAGGAAGTGGCCATGTTTACAATGCCCGATTCACCTCTCCTCCCTCATGTTTATGTTCTAAATGAGGCTCCTTGTGTTACAACCGTACAGAGAACTGTCTCCTTTGTGCAACACCTACTTCTCATTATTAATTAGTAACTGCAAAAGGACATTCATGTGGCAACATTTTTTGCATCTATAGCAATGTATAAATGCTATGCTTTTCCTTGGTTTTCTTTAGAGAAGAATATTTTGTGTCATACTCTTACTGTAATTAAAATGGAAAGCTAATTAGATCCAAGGCCCATGTTACTTAAAAATCACATGTACATAACTTATACTTCAGATGTAAGATTTTTCTCTTATGATTGTATTTTGTGGGATTTGTACATAGAGAATGTGTCTGTCAATATCAAACAGAACTATAAGGTATATCTTACTCCAGTCTTTGTATTTTGGTTAACAAAATCAATATAACTTTCCTGGGTTTTCTCATGACTGGCTCCCTTCCAAATAGTGGCCAACAGCTTGCATGCTTTCTGGCTACAGCTGAGTTGCACAAAAAAAAAGAAAATGGTTCAAGATAATACCAGACCCTGAGGTTTCTGTCCAAAAATTGTGTTAGGAGTAATGTGAATAATAAAAAGTGAAGGGTTGGAATTGAAGGGATAGACCAGAGAATTGATCCGTCACAATTGACCTTACATTAAGTCAGATTGCATCCAGCTCAGAAGGATTGACAGCACAGGTGAGTAAAGTGGGGCTGGCAGACCACATGCAATCTCTCTGGAGTCCCAACCACAACTTGTAGTGTTCTGATCCTCCGACAGTTGACCTATACCACACTAAGGTTGCCTTTGAAAAATCCTACACATGTCTTGAGAAGACAGGCAGATAAACATTACAATTCTGGAAGAAGCAAAGACCACCAGTATTGAAGCGATGATTCTCTGCCATCAGCTTTGCTGGACTGGCCACGTTGTCCAAAAGTCCAATCATTGCCTCCCAAAGCAGTTACTTTATTCCCAATTCAAGAATGGAAAATGGAATGTCAGTGGACAAACAAACAAAACAGATTTAAGGATGGGCTTAAAGCTAACCTTTAAAAAATGTGGTATAAACACCAAGAGTCCCTCTATGGAGGTAGAGAATATTGGGGTACTTATTTAAATAAATAAATAAACAAACTGGAAAACCTGGCACAGAAGAATTATATCTGGAGGTCAGCTGTTACCAACAGTGATATGGATTTTGAGGAGGCACAAATATAAGGAGAAAAGGAGAAATATGCTGAGAGGAAGGCAAATCAAGCCACCCCTTGTCATGACCAACTTACATCTGAAAATCTATGTCCTCAATGTGAAAGATCATGTGGGTCCAGACTAGCTATGTTATCACACTAGGGCATTAAAATGGGCAGCCCCACATATCTGCTGCCTGCAGAATTCTGGGAAATGTAGTTTGGGAAGACGAGGACCTCTGTAGCTGAGAATTCAAAAGTCCCTGCCCTAAAGTATATTTTCTAGAATTCCACAGGCAGCGGAAATGCAGGGCTGCTTGCTTTAAAGCCCTGGTGTGATGATGTTGTAGGTCTTCATATCATTTATGGGTCCACTGCTAAGAATCTACCTCTGGAAGATGATGATGACCACACACAGGGTTTTTAAACCTAAAATAGGTTTGGCACTCCCTTTCTCTGATATGTTATAAGTTGGGATGTGAGCTGTTTTTAAAACAAAAGTGACCATCCTTGAAGGCACAACTAGCCATTTGAGCACCCCATATTGGAATTAGGAGAGCAAATTGGCAGGAGCAGTCTATTGTAATCCTGAAAGAAGATGAGTTCTTGAACTTCCCCACATATTTTCTACTTCCAGTAGAATTCTGCAGCAGGGTGAATGCAATCTATCCATCCATCCTGTTGGGATCATAGGTCATGTCAAGACTCACTTTACCAACTTTATAAGCATCTTGCAGCGAAGAGGACAGAAAAAAAATCATCAAAATCTCCTAAAGAAAACCTGAGTTTAAATTATCACTCACTTACAAAAGGAATTGCTACAATTTCTACAAATTAGATTGTGTGTATCTGGTTAAGACAGTACAACTACTCAAGTCCTGTTAAAATTCTGATTCTAAACAAGAATATAACAGAATACAGTGGTTACTTTTTGTTCTATTACATTTTAAACCAATTTAAGTGACAATCACTGGCTTACATGTCAAATTGTATAGGTAGAGGGGATTTATTTGTGCTGATAACATCTGGCAACACAGCACATTTTATTGGAAGTTGCTTTTGGTGCTCCATAGTTTACTTTTCATCTGTCAAGGGCTTACATGACAGGTATGTGTGTGTGTGCATGTGTACAGACTTGAATGTCATTTTGTTCTCAACATTGCTTCAAGTACAATATATGCATTTTTATCCTTCAGAATAAATACAACAAAGGCTATTCATGGAAACAAAATGAAAAAAGGCATCTTTCCCTACAAAGTATATATTTACTGTATGTTTTTGTGTATGTGGACTGCTGTTTTTCTATTTTTGTGTAAAAGGAAGGGGGATTTTTCGCAGTATGCAAACAAGTAGAGGACCGAACAGAGATATGTTTAATAGTCTTTATAGTCACCATTCTGGTATACAGTTCTTTCAGGAGCATGGCTAGAATTTTAATGAATCCAAGGCCAGACCTTCAAGAACACCAATATGGAAGAAATCTAAAAAGTGTGACATATGTAAACAAGTTTTTGTAATAATCAAAATGAAAATATGTGTCATTGTTCACATCAGATGTGGGGATTTTGGAACATATATGCATTTTATGTTCAGAATCGTGTTGCCTTCCTGACTCATTGGAATCCCTCTGCTAAAAAAAAATCCTATTTCTACTTTTTTCCAATTTATTTCTCCCCCAGTCTCCTAGAAGAGGTTAACTAAATTAGTACTGATACTACTGATGGAGGAGCTCCCGGTGGTTGAACCCTTGTGCCGACAGGACTGAAGACCGACAGGTCACGGGTTCAAATCCGGAGAGAGTGCGGATGAGCTCCCTATGTCAGCTCCAGCTCCCCATGTGGGGACATGAGAGAAGCCTCCTACAAGGATGGTAAAACATTTTAAAAATCCGGATGTCCCCTGGACAACTTCCTTTCAGACGGCCAATTCTTTCACACCAGAAGTGACTTGCAGTTTCTCAAACCACTCCTGACATGGGGAAAAAATGACTGATGGAAGAAAACCAATGAGCATTGCAAGTAAAAGGGCCTCATCACATTGCTCTTCCAGGACAGAGCCAGAACAGAGACTGCTGGAACCCATCACAGGATGCAGGGCTCCTTCTGGCGGGGCTCTGTCCTGGAAATGTCCTGGGACGGAGCCCAGGGAACACGGGAGGCTTCCCATGTTCTCATTGCTTAGAATGGAGCCAGCATAATTCTGTGATCAATTTCCACACTGGAGGATCTACTAGGGATTCCTAGAGAGGTGTTCTCTCTAGAAATCTCTAGATTCTCCAGATTGACTGGAGAAAGTTGACCACATAATTGTAGAGGAAGACCAAATTATTCCTAAGGAGAACATTTAAAATTAAATCTTGATATTTACTCATTAATATCACTTTCTATTGTCTATTTGAATAAAAATGGACTAAATGTTTTTGTTGATTGTCTTGAAGTTATTTCCAGCTTATGATGATCTCATGGTACTAAATCCAGGGCCCTTCCATACAGCCCTATATCCCAGAATATCAAGGCAGAAAATCCCACAATATCTGCTTTGAACTGGATTACCTGAGTACACACACAGATAATGTGGGATTTTCTGCCTTGATATTCTGGATATATGGCTGTGTGGAAGGGCCCCCAATTTTAGTTTCAACTGATGTAGACAAATTAATATCACTGAGATTTATCATCTCATAAGTCACATTAATTTCAGTGGATTTAGTCTAATTTGGATTAAATTTAGATTTGGCCCCCATGGATTTCAATTTCAAAAGGAACTAATACTTGTTCCTCTTTTTCAAATAATAATAATAATGACGATGACAACGACAACAACAACAGTTGTTTCTTCATCTTTAGAAATATAAAAACACAGAGTCTTTCTACATTGGCGAGTGAACCAACCACATAAGCGATGACTCCATAAACTTTAGGAACTCATTTATTATGTTAGTAGATCAGACACTGCATTTATTCACACAGTGCATCTATAAAACTGAGCTTTCATTAGAGCTGTGGGGAGGCCCAAGTCTTTTTCTCTTCACTTGAGAAGGTGAAGCTCAAGAAGATAATTAAGCATGAAACAATGAGAAGGCTTGCTGGGTAAGCACTAGTGTGAAAACAGTTACTCCTCACAAAAGAAGGGAAATTAGCTGGCTGGATAAAAAAGGAAGTGTCAGACTGGAAGACTGAAAGGAGGACTGCCAGCATAAGCAGATACCTCGAAGCATCATTAATGCTATTTTTTTAAACACCCCACAGCTGTCCAAATCCAAAATGCGTTCAAATGCCACACATTAAAAAAAATGAATATGCTATGTCAAAATTATTTCCCTTAAATTTTCAATGTTCATCCCTTTGGTTGCTGTAGCTAGTAAACAGCCCACTGCCAAATGCAGCAGCCTTTCAGGGAAGCCTCAATGTTTACCCAGTCAGTGCAAACAGAGCCTTTTAAAAGAGATGCAGGGTCCTCGTTATAGTATAACAAACACATCATCTTTATATTGTAAATGCTAATATTTCCAAGCAAGAGGACGTTGGGTTTGATTGTGTTGTTTTCACGCAGCATAGTATCATTGATGATGAACATTTCCTTTCAAAACTTCCTTCTCCAGAACAGTGTTCCCTGAAGCAGCCACACATTTCTTTTCCTCCCTCTTTTGGCAGAGATTCAGGTGCATGTGGTGCCAAAAGAAATAGAATAAACAAACACTGCTTAATGCAGCTGGCTAGGCAATTTACATATTACTGCACACCAAACATGGAGACCTGAATATGGATTAGAGCTCCTGTGATGACACAAATGCTCTACAGATAAAAAGAAAAGAAAATTCTACCTACCCATCAATTAATTTTTCTCATGAGTGACATTTCACTATGAAATATATATAGAAATACATATGTGCATTTAGAAATACATGAGAAAAAAGATGCATTGCAAATATATATGTATGTGTCTGCCTGTCTACCTTCCTGACTGCTTATTTCTCTGTCAATACAGAAATATAAATAACTGTAATTCCTATTTGGAAACATTCTGGAACGGATTCCTCCACTTCTTTGGCAATTTTTAATGTAAAGAAAGACAAACAAAACTAATCTGATCTTGTCTCTGAATGGTCCATGAACGGCCTAAGTCAGTTAATTACTAGATCTCTACGCAGATGACACCCAACTCTACTACTCCATTCTACCTAATTCCAAGGTAGCCCCTCAGATATTGGATGAGTGCCTGGCCACTGTGAATGTCTGGATGAGGATGAATAGGCTGAAGATAAATCCTGACAAGACAGAGGTCCTCCTGGTCTATCATAAGCCTGATCGGGGTATAGAGTGGCAACTTGTGCTTGATGGGGTTGCACTCCCCCTGAAGTCACAGGTCTGCAGTTTGGTGTCCTCCTAGACTGAATCTGCTAACGCTGTCCAGGCTAAAGCTCAGGTGTTGGCAGTGGCTGGGGGGACAGAGCTATCCCATGCTTTCAAGTCACAACGCCGTCTTTCAAGGCTAAAACCTCGCTGCTCCAGCTGTGTACCAGTTCCATTATATCCTCGTGCGGAGACCAGTCGGATCTGGCCATGGTGGTGATTCCTTCCTGATCATGCCAAGCATTAGTCACCACCAAAACCCCAGATTGGATTACTGTAAGTTGGGGTTCTTTGCACTCTATGTGGGGTTGCCCATTCACTCAATATTGAAGATGGCCCTAGAACAAAGTTTCAACTTTGGTCCAACTCCATTACTAACTGGAGTGTCTTACAGGACAAGACCGTCCTCTGATTCCATGGCAATTTAACCCTGTTTAAGGAGCTCCATTGGCTGCCGTTCAATTTGCCTTTCCAGTCCCAATTCAAGGTGCATGTTCTTACCTGCACCAATGCCCTGAATCTGGCCAGTTTCACCTCCAGGACCCGTTCTACCTGTCCAACGGGTGACCACATTTCTGTCTACGAACCCAGGCTATCTCTCTGATCATCTGGAGCTATCTCTCTGATCATCTGGAGAGGCCCTACTCTTGCTCCTGCCCTCTTGGCAGGCGCGATTGGTGGGGACAAGGGAAATGGCCTTCTCTGTGGTGCCCACCTGTAGTGATGTCCCACCTCTGACACCAATTTGTGAAGACTCGTTATTCGCACGCCAAGTTTTACACCCTGGCAGGGTAGGCTTCCTCATCCACTGCCACGTCACTATGCGAATATTTATTCTTCAAACTGCTGCCACCATTTTATCAGAGAGAAACCAACTGGAACACTTTTGTGAGGAAAGCTATTTGTGAGGATTAATGATCAAGTTGGGAGACAGGAATAAACTTTTAAAATGAGGCTTGACTTTTGAAACCAATGGCACAGAGAGGTTTTCAGATGAAATAACAATCAACAGTTTATTGTGGCACAAAAGCTTGGTTTGATATTTTGTATAACACTTCCGAGGAGGCACGACTTTAAAAGGTTACAAATGTTCTAGTGATGGCAAATACAAAGTTACAATGCTTAACTATTGCTATCACTCAGCTAGATCAGCTGCTAACTCTTTCAATACATAGGCACTCTGGCCTTCTTCAGACACTTTGTCTTTATTTAGCCCTCAGGCTTTACATAAAACTAGCTGGCTCGCAAGCTCAGCTCACCAAGACTGTATTCTCACAGCCTTAAACGTTGACTCCTAACCCTGCTCTCTCTAGAGCTGGTCAGACCTAACTGCTCTCTCTGAGCTCTCAACACTAACTGTCTTTTAGCTGGTCTGACAGTTAAACTGTCAAAATTCAAACTTCCCCAGAATTCTATTCTTGACTCTGGCAGAAGCTGTTGACTCCTCCCACTTCTGCCTTAGAGCCACGTTGCTATGGCAACTCTGCTCTCCCTGCAGAGATGTGCTCTTAATATCAGCTCTCTCTCCAGTTCACCTTATCCTAACATTTCAATACATATTCAATCCTATAATAAAAAATAAACATGTCAGCACACCCCCCAACTCTGGAACTCGCCCTCCAAGGATATCAGACAAGCCCCCCACATTGGCAGTTTTTAGGAGGAGCCTGAAAACATTGTTGTTCCAATGTGCCTTCCCAGAATAAAGTAAATAACACCGTGCTCTGATCAATTCTTTGCAAAATGTCCTCAGAAGCACTTTAACTACCTGTTGGGTTGTCTGCCCCACATTATCCTTTAAAAACTTCCTGCTACATACATTCTACCTCTGTTCACATCCAGTGTTTATTTATTTTAAAATTTTAATACTTCACATCTGGCCTGGCCATAATGGTTTTAAATCGCCTGTTATCGCTTATGTGTAAGTTATATTGATTGTATTGTTTTTATTATTTGCTGCTGTGTTTTATTATGTGTCATTGGGCTTGGCCTCATGTAAGCCGCCCCAAGTCCCCTTGGGGAGATGGTGGCAGGGTATAAATAAAGTATTATTATTATTAAAACACATTGAAGGTTTGAACTGTGTTTAATTGTGCTTTTTGTTTAGATATTACAGTGTTATTAGATGGAATTGTGTTTATGATGAGCTTGTTTATTGTCATTGTATGTGATGTCTTTGCTATTTATATGTTGCTCGCCGATTTGAGCCCCAATGCGGAAGAATAGTGAGATCGAAATAAATAAATAATATATGGTTATATGTTTGGGCCTAAGATAATGTATCTGGTGGAAAGTTAACTTGATGCTACAATGGATCATCTATTCTGTTAGGCATCAAAGGTCACAAGTAACTAGACATGTGCCATTTTGCCTATTCATAACTTCTGTCATTAACAGGATCCTCACATCAAAGTGTGCTTAATCCTCCAGTCTTATTTCATTTTGTGATTGTGTGAGCATACCCTTTGGGTAAAAATTAATCAGAACTTTGGCCTGGAGTTATCTCATGGAGATCAATAGAAATAAACTCCAAAACTGATGTGTGGGAAGTATTCCTTGCAAAATTCAGTGGGAATCTTCGTGGAGAAATTCAAAATAAAAAACTTGGGTCTTGTCTATATAGATGAAAAAAATTCACACTACATTTCTGCCATCCATATCCACCTCATAATGACCCCAATAATACCACAAGCATCATGATAATATCTGCCATAACCAGTCATATATTTCACCTCATAAACTCATCTCAGAGTAAGACAGCAGTCAACAATCTCCAATCTGTCATATTATTTTTGGCCATATAGCCATAGCTACTCCACACTAGCAATATATGCAAATACATGTATTTTTGTTAAGTGGCAAGTGCCCTGATTTTATTTATTTATTTATTTATTTATTTATTTGGTTTTGTATGCCGTCCTCCCCCAAGGGCTCAGGATAGCTTACAGAGATGATAAAAAACACACTTTAAAACAACTGAATTAAACTCTTAACTAAAAACTATAAAGCTATTTACAGCTGATTAACCAGATCAGATCCCAAAAGCCTGCTGGAATAAAAATGTCTTGCATGCTCTGTGGAACTTTGTTAGATCCCTCAAAGCTCGCACATCTTCTGGCAGAGCATTCCAAAGAGTTGGAGCTATGATCATAAAGGCTCGTCGTCTTGTTGATGTCAGCCGATATGAGCAGCAGCTAGGAATCATCAAAAGATTTTGATTAGTAGAGTGCAGTGACCTCTGGGGTTGATATGGAGTGAGACGGTCCCTCAAGTACGACGGCCCCTGACCATATAAGGCCTTGAAGGTGATAACCAACACTTTGAAGGAGACCCGGTGCTCCACTGGTAGCCAATGCAGCTGCTCAATATTGGTGAGAAGCAGAGCAAGCTGACTACTTTCAAATAAGGAATAAAACAGAAAATAAATAAAGGAGAAAGAAAGGAGCACTGGTAAGTTCCTGGGGTAAATTTGTTGTTTAGATTGTAGTATTGCTTTAGGTCTTTGTTAGCAGCTGCAAATAGCAGTTGTTTTTTTCCCTTCCAAGTGGCCTTAAGCACATCCCTTGAAGGGGTTGGGCCTGCTACAGCAGCCCCCAGCTGACTCACATCCTGCCAGGTGGGAGGAGTTAGCCTAGTTTCTGTTTTTAAATCAGCCAGCTAACTGTCCTTGTGAGAAGCAGAGCAAGCTGACTACTTTCAAATAAGGAATAAAACAGAAAATAAATAAAGGAGAAAGAAAGGAGCACTGGTAAGTTCCTGGGGTAAATTTGTTGTTTAGATTGTAGTATTGCTTTAGGTCTTTGTTAGCAGCTGCAAATAGCAGTTGTTTTCCCCTTCCAAGTGGCCTTAAGCACATCCCTTGAAGGGGTTGGGCCTGCTACAGCAGCCCCCAGCTGACTCACATCCTGCCAGGTGGGAGGAGTTAGCCTAGTTTCTGTTTTTAAATCAGCCAGCTAACTGTCCTTGTGAGAAGCAGAGCAAGCTGACTACTTTCAAATAAGGAATAAAACAGAAAATAAATAAAGGAGAAAGAAAGGAGCACTGGTAAGTTCCTGGGGTAAATTTGTTGTTTAGATTGTAGTATTGCTTTAGGTCTTTGTTAGCAGCCCGCGCGCCTATCGGCGCGCGATAGAGCATAAACTTGTAACAAGTCGGAAAAGAAATATCCAAAGACTTGTAAAAAATTAAATTAAGTAAATTAAGACCACAACAAAAACAGTTAATCTACAAAAAAATATTAATAAGAAATGGAGGTAGTCAGCCAGCAGTGGGAGGGGGTTCCCAGTGTTTTGCATCGAGTGTCACATGTACGACTATCTGCCTGCCGGGCAGAAGTCTTGGGTGCATTCGCTGCAGTGAGCTCCTGGCTCTCAGGAAACGTGTTTCTTCCCTTGAAGCCAAGGTAGCAGACCTGGAGAAGCACAGAGAGGAAGTGAGGCTGGAGGATAGGATCCCCAGAGATGCAACAGGAGCATCCCACTGCGTGATGAGCAGCCCTCCAGCTGCCTTGGAAAATGGGGGTCTTGGGAAGGGAGAACATCAGTCGGAGGAAGAAGGACCGGCTCCCTCAGTTGGGACCCTTCCTCAGAGGCTGTGCCCATATCTTCATGCACCGAAGAGACTTCGCGACGGGTGGTAGGAGGTGGGCTTCTTGTAGTAGGTGATTCGATTGTCCGAACATAGAAAGCTGGGTCTGTGATGGACGTGATGACCGCATGGTAAAATTGCCTGCCGGGTGCAAAGGTTGCGGACATTACGAGGCATCTAGATAGGCTGGTAGATAGTGCTGGGGTGGAGCCAGTGGTCGTGGTACACGTTGGTACCAATGACATTGGGAAGGCTAAGCGGATGGTCCTGGAAGCCAAATTTAGGTTGCTAGGTAGAAGATTAAAGTCCAGGACCTCAAAGGTAGCATTCTCGGAAATGCTACCTGTTCCACGCGCAGGGACAGCCAGACAGGCAGAGCTCAGGAGCTTCAATGCGTGGATGAGGCAGTGGTGTCGAGAGGAAGGTTTTAGATTTGTTAGGAACTGGGGAACATTTTCAGGAAAGCCAGACCTGTACAAAAGAGACGGGTTACACTTGAACGAAAATGGAACCAGACTGCTGGCGACTAATATTAAAAAGATTTCAGAGCAGCTTTTAAACTGATTCCTAGGGAAAGTCGACAGGAGCTGGGCAGCTTCCGGTTCGAGAGGGTGAAATGCCAAGTATGGAGGGACGAAATCCATACACAAATGGCTGAGTCAACAGAAAAGATAGATAGTAGTAGTCGAGAGGTAGGACATGGTAGGCCTTCTACAAATTCTCACAAACAGCCAAAGTTGAAAGTGCACCAGAGAAATAAATATAAATGTCTGTACGCAAATGCTAGAAGCCTTCGAACAAAAATAGGGGAGTTGGAATATTTGGCAAAAGAAAAAAATATTGATATTATTGGCATAACAGAAACCTGGTGGACGGAGGAAAACAAATGGGACACAAAGATTCCAGGTTATAAACTGTACAGGAAAGACAGGAGAGGGAAAAATGGTGGCGGTGTGGCCCTGTACATAAATGAAGAGCTAGAATCTCATGAATTAGAACTTCAAGAAAGTTCAAACTCACCTACAGAAACATTGTGGATAAAAGTCCCAGGACAAAAAACTAATCTAGCACTAGGGATCTGCTATCGCCCTCCCAACCAAACTCCAGAGGCAGACTGCTATCTGGAAAACGAAGTTAAACAGGCCTCAAAAAGAAATACATTAGTCATAATGGGGGACTTCAACTATCCCCAAATAGATTGGCCAAATTCTTGTTCTACGCATGAAAGAGAGACAAGGTTCCTCGACATGCTAGCTGATTATTCCCTTGAGCAGATGGTCATGGAACCAACCAGGGAAAGGGGATCCTGGACTTGGTGCTAACTAATGAACAAGATCTCGTTCAAGATGTCCTTGTAACTGAGCCCATAGGTACCAGTGACCACAACACAATAACCTTCAACTTAAGTTTGATAGCAAACTGTCAGTGAAAACTAACACGGAGACATTAAACTTTCACAAAGGGAATTTCACCAAAATGAGAAAAATTGTAAAGAACAAACTAAAAGGAGCAGTAAAAAAAAATCAAATCCCTCCAAAATGCTTGGAAACTGTTTAAAAATACCTTAAAAAAGGCCGAACTAAAATGCATTCCAATAAAAAGAAAGAGGCATGGAAAGTCCAAAAGGACACCAGTATGGCTTACAAATGAAGTAAAAGATGTGATTGGAAGGAAGAAAAACTCATTTAAGAAATGGAAGGCTCTTCCTACCGAGGAGAACAGAAAGGAACACAAGCTCTGGCAAACTAAATGCAAAGCAACAGTCAGGAAAGACAAGAGAGATTTTGAGGCACACATAGCAAAGAATATTTAAAAAAACAACAAAAACTTCTTTAAGTACATCAGAAGCAGGAACCCAACTAGAAAAGCAGTTGGGCCACTCGACGACAATGGTCAGAAAGGGAAAATCAGCGAAGACAAGGAGATTGCTGAGCGGCTAAATGACTTCTTTGCCTCCGTTTTCACACAGGAGGACAGACAACATATGCCTGCAGCTGAGTCAGTTTTTTCAGGGAGGGAAGTAAAAGAATTAAAACAGATAGAGATAAACAAGGAGGATGTTCTCATATGCCTTACTAAACTAAATGTCAACAAATCACCAGGTCCAGACGGCATCCACCCCAGGGTTCTTAAGGAACTCAAGTGTGAAATTGCTGAACTTCTAGCTAAGATATATAACCTTTCTCTAAGATCAGGCACTGTACCCGAGGACTGGAGGGAGGCAAATGTAACACCGATCTTCAAGAAAGGATCCAGAGGTGATCCAGGAAATTATAGACCAGTCAGTTTAACCTCAGTTCCAGGCAAAGTGATGGAAACCATTATTAAAGAAAAAAATTACTAGGCACATAGAAGAACAGGCATTGCTGAAGGAAAATCAACATGGTTTCTGCAAAGGCAAATCATGTCTTACTAACTTGTTAGAATTCTTTGAGGGTGTAAATAAACACATAGATAAAGGGGACCCAATTGATATTGTTTACCTTGACTTTCAAAAGGCCTTTGACAAAGTCCTCACCAAAGGCTCCTAAATAAGCTCTTCAGCCACGGAATCAGAGGACAGGTCTTGTCCTGATTGGAACCTGGCTAAACTGTAGGAAACAAAGGGTGGTAATAAACGGACATTTCTCTGGGTGGAAAGAGGTGAGAAGTGGCGTACCCCAAGGTTCAGTTTTGGGTCCGTTACTTTTTAATTTATTCATTAATGATCTGGACGTAGGAGTGAATTCTGAGGTAGCAAAGTTTGCAGACGACACTAAATTGTTCAGGTGAGTTAAAAATGAAACTGATTGTAAAGAGCTCCAGAAAGATCTCTCGAAATTGAGTGACTGGGCAACAAAGTGGCAAATGCATTTTAACCTAAACAAGTGTAAAGTCATGCACATCGGGGCAAAGAACCCCAACTACACCTACCAATTGATGGGGTCAAAGCTTTCCGAGACAAACCAGGAAAGGGATCTTGGGGTTTTGGTGGACAGCTCAATGAAGATGTCAACCCAGTGCGCTGCAGCAGTGAAAAAGCAAATTCTATGCTTGGCATGATCAGGAAGGGAATCGAAAATAGGTCAGCAAATGTTGTATTACCTCTCTACAAATCGATGGTAAGGCCACATTTGGAGTACTGTGTACAATTCTGGTCTCCGCACCTTAAGAAGGATATAACGGAACTGGAAAAGGTACAGAAAAGGGCAACAAGAATGATCCAAGGGATGGAGCAGCTCCCTTATGAAACCAGGTTGCAACGCCTTGGTCTTTTCAGCCTTGAAAGACGGCGTTTAAGAGGTGACTTGATCGAAGTGTATAAAATCATGCATGGGATAGAAAAGGTGAATAAAGAAAACTATTTTCTTTGTCACAAAACACTAGGACTAGAGGGCACTCCCTGAAGCTCCAAGGTAGGAAAATTAGGACTAATAAAGGGAAATATTTCTTCACCCAGAGGGTCATTGGGTTATGGAACTCACTTCCAGAGGAGGTTGTGACAGCGGTCAGCCTTAACAACTTCAAGGCAGGATTAGACAGATTCATGGATACCAAGTGTATCGGTAGTTACTGAAAAGGACATTCAAGTGCCACCTCGGAGTTGGTTGAGGTAGGCAGGATCTTCCCGGGTACTGGTTGTGGGGGGTCGGGAGCAGGTCAGGGTTTTGCCTTCCCTTCTGCTCGAGATCCCCGTGTACAACTGGTGGGCCACTGTGTGATACAGAATGCTGGACTAGATGGGCTGAGGTCCGATTCAGCATGGCTCTTCTTATGTTCTTATGTTCTTATGGTGTTATGTGAGCTCTCACCGGTGTACCAGTGAGAAGCATAGCAGCTGCATTTTGCACCAGCTTAACCTCCAGATTGCTGACATAGGTAGGCCAATGTAGAGGGTGTTGCAGTAGTCTATTCTTGAGGTGACTGTAGCCTGGATCACCGTGGCTAGATCCCTGGTCAGATAGGGAGCCAGTTGCCTAGCCTGCCAGAGATGGAAAAAATCCACTCAGATCTGAGCCACCATTGATAGCCAAGGGTCCAGCAGGACTCCCAAGCTCTTCACAGAGCACGACGGACACAGAGGTACGCCATCTAGGGTAGGCAACTGAACAGTCCCTCCACCAGGGTGACCCAGCCACAAGATTTCCGTCTTTGCCGGGTTCACCCTCAACCTGCTAGCACACAGCCATCCAGTCACAGCTTCAAGGCACTGTTGGAAATTATCAGGTACAGAGTCCGGCCGGCTGTCCATTTGCAGAACGAGCAGAGTGTCACCAGCATACTGGTAGCACTCCAGCCTGTAGCTCCAAACCAGCTACGGGCTGGTGGCAAGTTTTTAACTGCTTCTAACTATCTTGATCTTCTCATCCCATTTGTTCTGCTGTCCTTCTGCCTGTCATTCCATGTCTTGCCAAATGTGCTCTTTTACTTGACCACATTCACACCATGAAGAGTCAGGCTGATTTTAACCCCCTTTTTCAATGAGCAATAAACATCCTTTCCTCACTTCTTCTGTCAAATTTTAAACCCTTTTTCAACTATTCTTTTCTCCATTTCTCCTAAAGAACCACACAAGGCTGAGGTCACTTCCCACCAACCAGTTCCATCCACCACTCCTCCAAATTCCACAGTGGAGTGATGCATTTTTGGAGAGCCTGCCATATGCCAAGAAAGGCAATTTTAAAACTGTTTCAAAACCTAAAGAACAGCATTCCAAGCAAATAACCAAGGACATCATTTGTTTAGGTGGCAGGGCTAGAAATGGGTAAGCCTTTCTAGTCTACAGATTGTATGCAGGGTTGAAATCTAATTGAGGCTTCAGCCTCCTTTAACCGAGATTTTAAAATGGCATTCATTGTGGACTTCTTGCTTTTACAGGAGATGAAAGTATGACCCACTTACAATATCTCTTTCTGCTTCTATGAGACTGAAATCTTCATATACATATTTATTTGGGAATAAATTCCATTGAGCTCAATAGTATTTTTCTGAGTAGACATGCATATAAGGGTGCTATTAAACTTTAAAAGATTGATAGCAAAGAAAACACTAAAAAAAACCTAAACATTACTGAGTGGAAACACAAAAAGCTCATTTATAGAACACTGATAGTATTCAACATTACACCATTTATTTACTCATCATTTTTTCCCTCAAGATATTTTCACTTATTGTGGCTTCCCTGTGTAGAATCACATCCTATTATGTTTCTGCTCAATCGATCAGGCAAGAGTGTTGTAACCGGATCACAAAGGCAAGGCAAAGTGTCCCATTTCACAGCTGGACAGAGGGAGCAGCGGGATGAATCTGTCACACATGTGGGAAGCATCCCCTTCCCAGCAAGGACTTGTGCTGGCTCCATTGGAGCCACAACAACATGGGTAGGCTCCTGTGTTGAGAGAGAAGCATTCAAGGCTGCTTCCACCTTGCTTGGGGGCAGGGGCTTTGCTGGAAGTCACAGAACATAGTGCGATGACCAGCATGGGATTCTGTCTCCAATACAGGGTGGAAGCATCTTAGGATGCTAAAATTGCCCCATCTGATGAGGCCTATAGTGTCTTCATAGAGCAATTTAATAATATAATAATAATAAAACTTTATTTATAACCCGGATCCATCTCCCCAAAGGGGACTTGGAGCGGCTTACATGGGGCCATGCCCGAACAACACATCACAAAAAATATCAAAAACATCAGAAAACAATAAACACAATAAAAGCAATAAACACAGTAAAATAAATACATCTTTGAAAACACAAGAACATAGGTGAATCTAAAACAGAAACAACAGGGTGAGCCACGTGTACATATAAAATGTTTAAAAACTCGGGGGAGATAACTGGAGTAGTGGCAAACATAAAGGATCACATAGAGGAAGAGGCCTTGCCAAAAACGGGGGCATTTGGGGAGTTTAATCTCCAAAGGCCCAGTGGAAAAACCAGGTTTTCAGTTGTTTTTTAAAGGGTTTCCAGTGAGGGGGCATTCCTAATCTCACCTGGGAGGGAATTCCAAAGTCAGGGGGCCACAGAGGAGAAGTCTTTCTCCCTAGTGCTCACAAGCCGGGTCTGTGAGACTGGCAGGGGCGAAAGGAGGGCCTCCCCTGAGGAGCGAAGGGCTCGGGCTGGTTCATGGGAGGAGAGCCGGTCACGAAGGTAGGCGGGTCCCAAACCGTTTAGGGCTTTATAGGTAATCACCTGCACCTTGAATTGGGCTCGGAAAATAAACGGCAGCCAGTGGAGCTCTTTAAACAGGGGGATTGACCACTCCCTGTAACCTGCCCCAGTTATTAATCTGGCAGCCGAATGTTGGACAAGTTGAAGTTTCCGGGCCATCTTCAAGGGAAGCCCCACGTAGAGCACATTGCAGTAATCCAATCTAGAGGTAACCAAGGCGTGGACCATCTTTATGGAAACTAGGAATTAATAGCCATTGATAACTCTACAATTTGTGTGAGTGTTTGTCATTTTGTGCATTTTAATACTGCAATGCAGGTTCGTAGAGTCAAAAAGACAAAATGAGCAACAACAAAAAGCAGGGGAACTAGAACTAATTGTACATGCTCTGAACCTGGATTTATAAGAGCATGAAATGGAGTCAGACATTTCAGATAAAAACATCTTGATTCAAGCAGCAAGATCAGTAAACAGAACAGAGTTTCTATTTGGGGCTGAATTTCACTATGAAAAAAGAATAAAATATTCAAAGGCTGAAGACCCCTCTGTATGGATGTTTATCCATAGATATAACTATAAGCAGAAACTGAGGGGTAAATTTTTTGACAATGATCAGAACTACCTTGCTGTAAACAAAGGAACTCATGGAATAGTTTCATAAAACCTCTGGCAGTCTTGGAACACAGGTGGAGGAATAATTTGTATGGCATTGACAGTCTTTCTCTCCCGATTTTCACACCATGTTAGAGAAAGACGTCTTTATATGGTGAGTTCTTATGCTACTTCTTTCACCCATTATTTCTTACTGTTCAAAATCATTATTTAGCATGCAATTAGGCCATTTTAGATGCCAAGCACTGTTAGTGTGGAGTGGTGACAAGTACCCAAATGGCAAAGTGATAACTTAGTGCATTAGTCTCTCCAAATAGGTGATTTTTCAAAATGAGTGTAATGAGCGTCATTCCATTGATGATTTCCATCCCAAAAGCAGCATGCCAACAAGGCAAGGCAAAGAATGAGGACCCCCTAATTTAGGTCCAACTTTATGAAGGACTTTTTCTTTTCCCTAAAATGTCAGAGAAGCACAAAATGAGAAGTAGATGAGGATATCAGCTTCACAGCATTGCAGCATTTTAATACATTTTGTTTTCCAGAATTGCTTTTCATTCATTATAAAGAATCTGGGATTTTTCCCAACCTCCGTTCAAATGGTACTTTCAGCAGCTTCTTTGACTCCTAAGAATAAGCATCCAAGGAAAAAAGCTTCTGGAAAGAGAACACTTTTTAAAAAGTAAGCTGTCTCACCATTGCTGATTTTTTTCTAAGTTCTTACAACTCTAATTAAAATGTGGTAATTGGTTATGTTACCTCAATTACCATGATGCATGGACATTGATGCAGAGCGACACCAATTGAATCCCTCGGGTGTTATACCCTAAGGCCATCCCATTTATTGTGGCCTTATTATTTTCAATTATGTGGCTGGATGTACAGCATACTTTCAAAGCCAATGCACATGGGAATTGTGCTGGACACATAGTACAGTGTACTTACAGAAGCATTCGGCAGCAGAGGAAAATTTGCATGATGGAAAAAAAGCACTTTACAAAACCACATGAATAATCTGAGTCAGGAATATTGCAGAGCACTAGTAACACATTCCAATCAGGGCATCTGAAAGCCAAATGATACTGGCTCAAAATTTCGATCCCTCTTCTTGTGGGAATTAACAGCTTCTGGAGTGCAGGAAGTGGGGGGATAATACTAGCTTTTTACACATGACAGATTTCAAAGCTAGGACAGTGAAATCACAAATAATGAATGGGAAATACCAAATCATTCTCTCTTTTGGAAGAGCTGTTTTGCCTGAGAACCTGTAGCACTGGCAAATCTGCTTATATAAGCAGCTTCCCCAACCTGTAGTAATGCAAAATAAGGATTGAGGCATCTTGATGAAGAGAATAACAGATATGCCTTGCTCCATATAGATGCTCTACACCAGGGGTGCCCACACTTTTTCATCATGCGAGCTACTATATTTATTTATTTATTTATTTATTTATTTCTTCGGTTTTATATTCCGCTCCTCCCTGCAGGCTCAGGGCGGATCACAATTTCAAGCATACAATAAAACATACAGTAAAACACGTAATAAAAACATGGTACATAACCGAGGTGGAACAGGTCTACAATTCTTTGCTGAGACAGGGCGAGCTAGTCACGTTTGGGATTAGCCAAACGCTAACCTGAAAAAAGCCGTCTTACATTCCCTTCGGAAGGGAAGGAGTTCAGGGGTCGCTCGAATGTGCTCAGGGAGCGAATTCCAGAGTACTGGAGCCGCAGCAGAGAAAGCTCTCTGTCTAGTACTGGACAGATGGCAGGAGCGGGACGATGGAACCACCAGCAAATTTTGCTCTTCCGAGCGCAGTGATCTCGGGGGAACGTACGGGGTAAGGCGGTCCCTCAGGTACACAGGCCCCAGACCGTGTAAGGCCTTAAAGGTTAAAACCAGCACCTTGAAGGCGATCCGGTACTCGATAGGAAGCCAGTGCAGTTGCCGGAGGATGGGAGTGATGTGCTCCCTCACTGGTGCTCCCACCAGCAAGCGAGCAGCGGCATTCTGCACCAGCTTGAGTTTCCGGATTGTCGACAAGGGAAGGCCAACGTAGAGGGCGTTACAGTAGTCCAGTCTCGAGATGACCGTCGCTTGGATCACCGTGGCCAGGTCATCCCTGGACAGGTAGGGGGCCAGTCGCCTAGCCTGCCGTAGGTGGAAAAACGACACCCTGCCGACCATGGAGACCTGGGCCTCCATGGTCAGCAGGGAGTCCAGTCTAACACCTAAGCTCTTAACCAAGGGTGACGGGCTTAGTTGCTCGCCATCCAGGGTAGGCAACCGGCACTCATCCAGCCCAGGGCGACCAGGCCACAAGATCTCCGTCTTCGACGGGTTCACCTTCAGCCGGCTGGTGCGCAGCCATCCAGTCACGGCTTCAAGGCATTGATGGAAACAATCGGGTACGGTATCCGGCCTGCCGTCCATTCTCAGCAGAAGCTGGGTGTCATCCGCATACTGATAACACTCCAGACCAAAGTCGGGCCAGCTGGGCCAGGGGCGCATGTAGATGTTGAATAATAAGGGCGAGAGGATGGCCCCTGGGGACCCCACAACTTAATGGGAGCCTCCCGGAGACCTCCTCTCTCCCCTCTCCACGCGCTGTCCCCGATCCTGGAGAAAGGAGGCCACCCATTTAAGGGCAGTCCCCCTGACTCCAGTCAAGGCTAGGCGGTGGGCTAACAGTGCATGATCTACGGTATCAAACGCTGCTGTCAGATCTAACAAGACGAGCAGGGCTGATCCGCCCTGGTCCAGCTGGCGGTGAAGTTGGTCTGTAATGGCGACAAGCATGGTCTCCGTCCCATGCCCAATACGGAAGCCGGACTGGAAGGGATCAAGTCCAGCTGTGTCTTCTAAGAACTGCTGCAGCTGATCCGCTGCTGCCCTCTCAATTACCTTGCCTAAAAAAGGCAAATTGGACACAGGCTGGTAATTGGAGGGAGCCGAAAGATCTAAATTCGGCTTCTTCAGCAGCGGTCTTACCATTGCCTCTTTCAAACAATCAAGTTGAAAAGATCACCTGTTGTGCATGTGAGCGTGCACGCGCACGTGCGCGCGCATATGCTCCTACTGCAGCCTTCTGTCCGCGTGGGGCTTCTTTCTTGCCTACCCACGAACTTGCCGCCGCGCGCACCCGGGAAGGGGATCCTCCTTGCCTGCGCGCACACGGTCTCTTGATGTCTTTGTTGCCTTCCTCCTTCCTGCTGCGTGCTGTTGCCAAGCAGGAAGTCCCCATCCCGTCCTGCTTCTCGCGTGCACAGCAGGCCCCTCCCTCGCACGCAGCAGAAGGGTATTTATAGGCGCACCCTGCCAGCGCTCTGGCCAGATATGGCTTTGGCGGCGGCTCGGAAGGCGCAGGGCTGAGAAGAGAGGCCACCTGGCTGCTGCCTGGGCCGGGAAACTCAACCGAGAGAGGGACACACGTGAGGCTGGAGCCTCCCCACAGCAGCCTCCCCCCCTTCCCTCCGCCCTCGAGGCTTCCTTACCTGGGCAGGAGAAGGAAGAGTGGAAGAGGTGCTTCCCCAAAGTGACAGATGCAGCGGGGGAGGCGCCCTTCCTTCCTTCCTTTCGAGGGTGTCACTCAGAAAGGACGGCTGGCAGGAAGGAAGACCCCTCCCACTGGTGGCAGTCCATGCCCACGGGGGGGGGGGAGAGAGGGTGGCTCTTCCTAGCCAACTCTGAAGAGCCACCCCCTCTCTCCCCCCCGTGGGCCCTCACCACCTTTCTCCTTCGAGGGCGAGGGAGGGCGAGGCGGAGAAAGGCGGCGAGGGCACAAGCAGCAGCAGCAAGTGGAGTCTCCATCCCCGCAGCCCCCTCCTCCTCAGGTTCAGCCCCAGGAACACGGCGGAGCCCTCCCTCCTTGCCCCCAACCAAGGAAAGAAAGCAGCCCCACAGCTCGCTCGCCCAGGTCTCGGCTTGGAATGGGAGTCCCGAGGGCAGCAGCAGGGTTTGCGGCGGGGCTTGCTTGGCTTTGCCCCACTTTGCCCGGCCTCCTTCACCTCTTTCTCTCGCTCCCTCTCTCCTTCCAGCGCCCCCGCCTGCCTGCCTGCCAAAAGAATCCGAAAAAGTTCTCTGGATTTCTTTCTTCTCTCCTTGACTCTCTCTCTCTCTCTCTCTCTCTCTCTCTCTCTCACACACACACACACACACATTCCCTCCATCCCTCCCACAGCCTCGCATCCTATCCATGCGCATGCCTCCGCCTTGATCCCCCCCCCCCAGCAGCAACCAATGGGCGGTCATGTCATCACACTGTGCGTGGCAAGACAAGCACCAGGGCCCGCCCACTAAAGCCTCAATTTGGCAAAAGAAGCCCCGCGAAGGTGGTGGCGGGAGCGCACGTGCGTGCGCATGGCAGGAGCATGCCATCCGGCTGGTGAGGCCCAAAGATCACCTGGAAGAGGGCCGAAGATCACCTAGGTGCTCCCGATCACCATAATGAGCACCCCTGCTCTACAGCTATCTGGGTGACAACAAGCTGGGTGACAAAATCTGTTTCCAGAACATTCCTGTTTATTGTAGCATGAATGTAAGGCCATGTTGACATGGCCCAAATAAAACAAAGTTACCTCTCAGCTGCTATGAGGACTTCAGACAATGCACAGCTTGATTTGCAGAAATACTGCATCCAGTCATTAATGTGGCTCAAGGACAAATGGATTTACACTGGAGTTTCTAGGAAGCCCTGGACTGACTCTAGAGTATTGTAGGTGTGGGCAGCTGGATTGGACTGGATCTAACTCAATCCACTGTTCACATGTCCAATCGACCTATTGCCCCATTGCTGGCCACAAGCAGCTTTCTGCCAGAATG
This sequence comes from Anolis apletophallus, assembly GCA_030556195.1. Lineage (NCBI taxonomy): Eukaryota > Metazoa > Chordata > Lepidosauria > Squamata > Anolidae > Anolis > Anolis apletophallus. The sequence goes on from JARBWK010000002.1 coordinate 31,287,187, forward strand.
ATGTCACTTCTGGTGATGTCACACCAGGATGCCCAGGCTTGTAAACAGGAAATGAGTTGTTGCCGCAAGCCTCTGGCAAAGAGCTACTGGTGACTGGTTACACAGTATCCACAATGAATTCTCAGGCCAGCTGACTGTCTGAGCAGCCAAAGGATTCTGGGAATGTTCCTGGGCTGCTTTAAGGGCAGCTCTGGACTGATTTACCCAAGATTAATCAGATAGGCTTGGGTACAACCTGAATCTCACTTTCTTCATTAGGACACATTTCTTCTTTGCACACATTGCGCCTACAGATTCATGTTCAGCTGAGCTATTCACAGTGGTGAGAGGCTTAAGCTAGATGCTCTCCCCTCCAAACCTATTGCTAGAACCTTCAGTAGCTCACTGTGATGTTTTTAACAACCATTTTGCAGATAAAATTTATCACATAAGAGCTAACTTAGATGAAGTCATTGCAGCAGAGGCCAACAACGTAGGCAGCAACTCTGTAAGTGGGATTACACTGGATCAGTTTCAATTGGTGAGTACTGATGATGTGGACAAGCTGCTGGGGCAAGTAAGGAAGACAATTTGCTTTCTTGATCCCTGTCCATCTTGGCTGGTCATCCAGGGAGGAGATGCAATTTGATCTCAAATACAACAAATTATTAATGCATCTCTTAAGAAGCTAAACTTTCCATCTGGTTTAAAAGAAGCAGTTGTTAAACTGCTGCTGAAAAAGCCCTCCCTGGATCCCATGGACCTTCATAATTACAGACCTGTGTCTAACCTTCCTTTTTTGGGCAAGGTGATTGAGAAGGCAGTTACCCTCCAACTCCAGGCAGTCTTGGAAGACATACACTTCCCTGACCCATTTCAAAACAGATTCAGAGCAGTATATGAAGTTGAGACTGCTTTGGTGACCTTAGTGGATGACTTCCATCTCAATATCAACAGTGGGAGTGTGTCCCTGTTCATGTGTCTAGACCTCCCAGCTGCTTTCCATACCATCAACCATGGTATCCTTCTGGAATGCCCAAAGGGGCTGGGAATCAGAGACACTGTGCTGCAGTGGTTCTGCTTGTATCTCTCAGGCAGGTTCCAGATGGTGGTGCTTGGAGATAGTTGCTCTGAACGCTTCGCTGATTGGTATGTATGCCTTGATTATGTAAAAGATGCTGGGTTTTGTTGTTTGACTACGAGAATTGTGCATTATGTTTATATACACTCTCTTTAGATAATTGGACTACGGAAAATATATCTATGGCCTTGAAAAAGCCCCGCCCGGGGGCGAAACGGGGGAGTGGCCCCGAGAAGTTTGGCATCGCCAGCCCGTCGGCCAACTTTTGAATTATAATCACTGGGAGCATATCTAACCTCCTAGGTCCTTTTGTCATCCTGCTGTTTGGACTTCACAGCACTGGGGAATTTATCTCCTTATTTCTGGACTACCTTGACTGTATCAGGGAGGCTGCGGTGTTTATTTTTGTGTTAATGCTCTACTTTATGTATGTTTATTCATGCTGTATGAGCGCCTCCTAAGAATAACCTTTGTATCTGGTATGTCCTGCTTGTGATATATACATATATATACCAGTGTTGTGCATTATATGAAAATCAAATAGATACATTTTTATATCGAAGTCATGTGACTTGTTGTGTTGTACCTGTGAACCCACCACTCTGTGATTTAGAGTATCCCACAAGGTGTCATTCTATCCCCAATGCTCTTTAATATTTTCATGAAGCCATTAGGAGAGATCATCCATAGGCATGGGGCAGGGTGTTATCAGTATGCTGATGACACCCAAATATATTTCTCCAGGCCTTCAAAAAGAGCTTCAACTAAAGATAGCAAGTATCCTTTGAATGAATGTTTGGAGGAAGTAATGGGCTGGATGAGGAAAAACAAATTGAAACAGAATCCAGAGAAATCTGGAGATTGAGGTGTGTCAACCAGTCCTAGATCGGGTTACACCCCCCCCCCCACTTCGCAGCTTGGGAGTACTCCTGGATCCGCCTCTCTAAATATCAGCCCAGGTAGATGCGACGGTAAGGAGTGCTTACTATCCGCTTTGGCTAATATGCCAGCTGTGCCCCATCTTAGATTCAGAGGATCTTAAGATGGTAGTGTATGCACTGGCAACCTCAAGTTTTGACTTCTGCAATGCACTTTACATTGGGCTGCCTTTGTTCCAAGTTTGGAAATTCCAGTTGGTTCAAAATACGGCAGCCATACTACTTACAGGAACTTATAGGAGGGAGCATATTACATATTTCCTAAAGTCACTTCACTACCAATTAGTTTCTGGGCAAAGTACAAGGTATTGGTTTTGACCTTTAAAGCCCTACATAGTTTGGGTTCAAGTTACCTAAAGAATAGTCTTCTTCCATATTATCCACCCCAAACACTGAGGTCCTTTAGGGGGCAGATACTCCAACCAGCCAGAACCCAACTGGTGTCCATCATCCAGAGGGTCTTTTCATCACCTGCTCCAAGACTGTGGGATGACCTGCCAAAAATGCTGACAGCTAAATCAGCTTTTGGAATTTAAGACAAGTGAAGATCTATCTCTTCCAGCAGGCCTACCCAGACAGTTTTTAAACATGAATTTTGAACATGTGTCCTTTGTTTAATCTCTGTTTTGTGTATTTTTATACATATTTTATAGAAATACGTATGTTTTAATATGTATATTTTATAGAATTACATTTTAATATATGTATTTGTAATATTTTTATGTTCTTTTAATTATTCTGTAACTTGCCTCGAGCCACGAGGAGAGGTGGAAAAGAAATATTATTATTATTATTTTCCCTGGAAATTTTCTAAAAGATGAAACTATTGCTCCTGTATATAGTGGCAATGATGGTGGAAGTACATATGTATTAAGCTACAATTGATTGTTGGGTTCATAGCTTGGATTAAAACAAAAATGTTCTTACATTTACATTGTTTCATCGTCCAAAAAACAAATGAAGCATAGAAACTGAGTCTTTGTCATGTCTTCAAAGTTTATACTTACCTAAAGAAAAGCACTAGGATATAGGAAGTGTTCAGAACAGATGATTAAACTTATCTCGGTAATGAGGAATGTGGGAAGAGAAAACCACCCTTCTATTGGGATTTATGTCATTTGTTACAATTTCCATTTTTGTGTTTTTAGTATAAAGCAAGCATTTCTTTAAAACAACCAGAAATAATAGCCAGGAAATTTTCAGTCTGAGTTATTACTGTTTTATATGGCCTTCAAATGATGTTGTACTAGTGCAGGGGTCCACAAACTTTTTAAACAGAGGGCCAGGTCACAGTCCCTCAAACTGTTGGAGGGCTGGATTATAATTTGAAACAAACATGAATTAATTCATATGCACATTGCACATATCGTATTTGTAGTGCAAAAACACTTAAAAACAATACAATAATTAAAATGAAAAACAATTTTAACAAATATAAGCTTATTATTATTTCAATAGGAAGTGTGGACCTGCTTTTGGCTGATGAGATAGGATTGTTGTTGTCGTGTGCTTTCAAGTCATTTCAGACTTAGGTTGACCTTGAGCCAGGGCTGGGTGAATGATCTTGGAGGGCCATATCTGGCTCCTGGGCCTTAGTTTGAGGACCCCATGTACTAGTGAGTTTTGTAGTTCTGTCCATAAGAGAGTATGAAATGGTTTGTCAAAACAGCTATAAAAGCATACTAATAGTAATAGTAAAATGGGGATGATAGTGGAGGGAGAGAGATTACATCCGCATGTTAATGGAGAGCCTTGAAACAATGGAAAGCATATATAACAGTTTTGTGGGGTACTGTGAAAACAAAGTCACTTAGATTTGGCATTGTAGTTGTTAAAAGTCAGGTGGGGTCGTTTTCCATGCTTTGTTGGCAGGCTTCATTGTCTACATGGAGACTTGTGCAATATTCCACCTCAGGCTGTCTACAAAACCCAGATAATATGAACTCGCCTTTCAACTACCGTGGGAAGTCTACACACAGTATAACCCTTGATTCTCAGCAAAGGTGCCATATTCAGCCATTAATCCAGTGCAAGAGGAAAAGGATTTACTACAAAGCTTTCTAGTGTTTTGGTATGGATCAGGCTGGATCAACATGTTCAACACACCCATTGTTATCAGCCACAAGAAACACTCTCCCATAAGCCTGCTGGTGATGCTGCTTTGGTTGAGGGCACAACAGGGCACCCAGTCATGTGACCAAGAAAAGTGACATTGCTAGCAGGCTACTGTGAGGGAGCTGCTTGTAACCAGTGACATAGCAGTGGTGGCAGCTGCCTCAATGTACCATTATCTCAGCTGGATGTCTGTATGTGAGAAGGGCTCCAGGCATGCTCCCAAGCTTATCAGGGCAACTCCAGAATAGTTTACTCCAGGTTAATTGGGTAAGTGTAGAGTAGATCTAATGAATCACTGGGTACTTGGTAAGTCAACATTTATGTAAGTTTCTTTAATTAAATCAGTATATTGCAACAGGAAACACCTCCTGAATTCAGGCTATAATTCCAAGGTGAGATTTTCCAGGAAAAGGAATTTTCAAGGTGACCTTGAAACATTCTTACCAAGAAGTCAGTTTCCTAAACTTAAATACAACCAGCAGATGGAGTAAGGATTAGACATACAGTAAAATAGGTTACAGCTTCCCACTCTATTCACTGTCTACCAGCACTTTTACAACACCCTCAAGTGAAAACAATTCATCCAAGTCAGTGATACAGTGAGTCAGTAAGTCAGTGATAGAGTGGGAAGCACTGGCCCTTGAGCGTTCCAGTTGGATGTCAGCTGTGACCAGCACTGATGTAGATTTTGAAGAGGCACGAATGGAGGGCAAAAGAGAGAAACATGCCAAGAGGAAGGTACATCAAGCCAATCCCGACCGGGACTGCCTTCCACCTGGAAAGCAATGTCCTAACTGCGGGAGAAGATGTAGAGCAAGAATAAGGCTCCACAGTCACCTACATACCCAGTGCAATGAACTGGAGGACCATTATCCTCGGACAATGAGGGATCACCTAAGTAAGTAAGTTGGACTGGGATCTGAGAGATGTAGGGTTCTACTCCCTACTGACGCACTGAATTCACTCAGTGACCTTGAGCCAGTCATATTGGTCTAGGACTATCTCACAAGTTTGTGAAGATTCATCTGGGGACAAAGAGAGTGATATAGGTTGCCTTGAGTTCATTGGAGAACTGATGTGATATAAATGTTAATAATAAAAAACACACATCATTCCCTGGAAATGTCCATATATGTGGTTCATGTATAGTGGAATATGAAACAGAGGAGGTTTGCTTTAGATTCATTAGCTCAACATAGACACCCCTGACCAGAACATTAAATTCTCTTAGCTTTTTGTTACCTTTCACTTTTAGGTGTCCTTGAACAGCATTTGGAAATAACAAAATAAAACCACAGTACTGAGCTTCATTATTGTTGTTTTTGATTGAAATAAATTTTTCAAATTGTCAGTCAGAGTAATGCACAAATTCTTGCCAACTAAATTAAATGAATGAATTTAAACTTTCTAGAAATAGACTTTAGGCAACAAATCATTGAATGGTGAAAGAATGTTTGGGGTTGTTCCAGCTGGCAATTGCATGCCAACTGCCATTAGATACAGTTTGACTATATGAGAAACAATCTACCAGGAACTTCTCTTGTTCAAATGCACTCATCTAGTTTAGATAATTCTTACATTGGACAAACAGTTGACTTTGACTGCCTGAAAAAAAAAAAAAGGAGAACCCCTGAAACATCTGAAAATATCCATATTTTAAATTATGGAACTATTATTTGATACAAATAGTAAACAGTTAAGGCTATACACCTATAAATACTTATGCCTGGGGAGACAGATAAAGGATCACACTGTGATAATAAACAGTAAACCATCTAGAAAACATTGTTTTAAAAGCTAAAAGGATTTTTTTAAAAAAATAATTATATACACACACAAACTCTCCAAGGTCTGGACTTCAACACAATTACTGATAAATCATAACAGGATGCCACTGGGGTTCATACAAAGGAAAATTTTGGTAGATAATATGATATATTAAAGGACGAAAGATGGAACTAGCTCCTGAACTTCCACAACCCATGATCTAATCGTCCAGGCCAGTATTTTCATTGTCAATTATTCTTGCCAATACTGGATCAGATGCCATTGGAGATGTAAACACATCTCATTTGTTTTCATATATTACAGTATACTGTGGGCAACCTCAGATAATAACAAAAAAGCTTGTTTCCCAGGGATACCATTCATCTGCCAAGACTGGCACATCATCAAGTGCAGACAGATAGGCAAAGCAGAAAAAGCAATCTTGGGATCAGCCCAAGAAATGACTACACAGGAACTGAATGAAAGGAGATGTGGTAGCATGCCAGCTTGGAATCATAGGAAAGAGAGGGAAAGAGGGAGAGAATATGCAACAGAGACTAAATTCAGCTGCAAATACAGAATTCAGATCCTAAAAACTCTTTTATCACCTGAGATACCTACAGATACAAATATCCACATTTTCATATTATGTGCATTTCGGGAGTGAGAGGTTCTCTTCAAAAGAAAGAGAAAATCTACAATTAAAAACGCATTGAGAATTCTTAAAGGCTGTCATTTCTTGGCAGAAACAAAGTTGTATTTCCTACCAGGTAAAAGGTAATTCAATCTAGTAACAAGTCTTGGTTACCCCAGGCAAAGTGGGAACAAAGCGATGTGGCGCTTGTGAAGTTCCCTGGCATCTTGACATCAAGAAAACACACAGTGCCTGTATACTCCCCCACCTCACCTCTCCATCGATTTCTGTCCAAATAGAGCCACAAGACTGCATCTCTCCTGCTGCAAAAGCAACACTAGCCTTTAATTAACACATAGAAGCTTATTGAGAGGAATTGCAGCTACACACAGCAGCCATGCACCTGGAAAAGCAGAGAACAGCTCTGGCCGTAGTGGCAGCTTACACCTGTGTGTTCAGCAGCCTGTAGAGTTTTGCCACAGTTGACTCTTGTTTCTGCTTTGAGCAAAAGAGAGCAATAAATTCTAGAAGATTAAATTGAAGCAGGAATACAACACAACAAAAAAGTACACCCTATTGGCAACTGTTGACAAGTAAAACAATATAGAAGCTCCATCCTCACTTGTCTGCTGACTTTTTCCCCTCCTTCACCAGTGTCATGTAAGGCCTGCTACTTTACACAGGATGGAGGTGGGAAAAGTTGACATTACTACGTGCCTGCTCTTGTTATTGCACCTTATGTATGCTATGAGTTGCTCTAGTCAACAAGCAGGATACAGATCAAACCACATCACCCGTTAGTCATTTACTATAGCAGATTTGCAAGGAAAAGTCTAGTTTGCATCTATGGCGATTTTCAAAATGGGATAGCTTGTTTCAGGAGAAATGGAACTGGATTAGATGTACAATAATTCTACCTTTACTATTCTAAATCTGACCTAATGCCTGAGATCTTAAACTGAGGTTTTGTAGTCTAAATCTCCTCATACAAAGTTCTGCCATGGTAGTGCTATGTAACCCTTGTGCTGAATAATGATGTTGCACAACCGAATGTACTCCCGAACATGCAAACAACTACACATGTGAATGCATATTCACATCTAAAAGCACAATAACAACACATGCACAATTCTTCTTCTGTATTGCAGATTTTTTGGAACTAGATCAAAAAAAATTAACTGTTTCCATAGGGGAATGTATATACAAATTAGTCACCCAACTGTTTTTGGTCAATAATTAGTCCTGTAATGTTTGTTAATCCACTCAGTTTTATTTCTCCCCTGTTAAAGACCAGAAGTCCCTGGATGTCATCAGGACATTCAGATTCGACTTCAGATCTAGTTCAGGTTATAGGGTTGGTGTGGACAAACACTCAGTCAAAAAAGTTAATGTTCTAAGCTTTGATATTTATCTGCAATGGAACAGAATTTTCATAATTAAAATATTTTACTCTAGAACTTTATAGTATGTTATGGTCTATAGGAAATGTTTACTGATACCAGGGGGTCAATTGCTCTTATCTGCCACCAACATTAATTTTTCAAAACACACATAGTGCCTTAAACAGTTCAGAATCTACTGTATTCGGTTAAAAATATATAAGTCAAGAGTTGGTGTCCTTTGTGCATAGTCCTTATTGAGAAGAATCTCCTGGCAGGTTTTAGGAGAAGGATACAGAAGCTTAATTATTTGATAAGCTCAGTAAAGATATCAAAATTAAGTCAAAACAAACTGGAAAACTGTTTGCTCTATACAGATGAACATCAACAGATGTCACTTACTGAATGTTTTGCTAACTTCTTCTGCAGTCTAGTTTGCCACTGGACAGCTTGCATGACAATGGCTTCCCATCTCCTTTCAAGATTTACAATGATCAGCTGCATCGACTGATGATCTGCATTCAGATTGCAGGTATCTTGATTGTCAAGGAGGTGCTGGCACAAACGCAGGATTGAACCCACCCCTCGGCGCCTCTGCTTAATTTCGCAGCACAGCGACTGTGGACAGAAAATGGGTCAGTGTCAATGCATTACATTTTATTAAGGTTTTTAAAAAACGTTATACAGACATGTGCAGAATACCGTGGTCTTTGGATCAATAACAAAGTGAAAAGTAGTTATATTGTGACCAGATGAGGTGCTTTTATAATGCAAGTTTAGCTACAACAGGAATAAAATGCGTGAAACTCATAAACTGCAAACTTTTTCATTAGATGCATAAGATGACACGGTTGCTTTTGCTATTACAGAGTAACAGGACTTCCCACTAGAGAAGTCCTTTTAGATTGAATCCCTAAGTTCCATGGTTCACAGCCTTGCATTAGCTATCAGAGCCAGAAATCCTCAGCTAATGTTCTGAGGAGGAATGGCTAAGGGCCCAAGAAGGGAAAAACTTAGCAGTAGAGACAAATTAAAAATTGCAATGATAAGAAGTATTGGGCTACAGTAAAGAGCTTCTTGATAGGAAAAGGACCTCTCATCAGGGAGACTTTTTGCTGGAAATTGGGCTTGCATGGGGATATGGTTGTCCACACAATACTTTGGATTGCTAAACCTACTAAAACCATATGGACTTGGCTGTTAGCATGTTAGACACTGACATAAACATTCTTTCATTGGTGCTTGATCTGAGATGCTGAGATACATTAAGATTTTAACAGACCCTAGGCAATTTTCAATATTCAACTAGGAGCAGATAGTATCCCAAAAAGTGGTGGTGGTGTGTATGAATGTGTGTGGTGTGGTGGTGTGTGTGTGTGTGTGTGTGTGTGTGTGTAAATCAGCTCCATGGTGGCTAAATGGTGCATGGAGCTAATTCAGGTTAAGGAAGACAAAGGCTGCTTAACACAGCTTTAAACCACATTAACAAAAGTTGTGGGTTGCTCCAAATTTTTCCAGAGAATCCAGAGCAATCTGTGACTTTGGGCGCACATAAGCAATTGGGCCGGTTTTGAGAAAGAACCAGCAACATCTGTTTACATGGACACCCATATTCCCTGAGCCCAAATGGCCTGGAGATATGGAATGGCACTCACTGCCCCTTCCCAATTTTATTGTCACAGTAGCCAGTAGGTGTGATATGGGCCTGCTCATCACCTAGTTAGGCCACTTGACTTGACTCTAGGCAATAAACGCTATCAAAAGCAATAAGGCAATGGAAGAAAGGAGGGGGAATGGAGCAAGTGATCCTCTTCTCCTGAATGCTCTGTCACCCTGGTCGACATCACTCCAGGCAATGAGCAAATTACACTAGTCATATCATGCCCTGTGGCCATAGTGACAATAAGAACAGGAAGGAGATGGTAAAGATAGTTGTGTGGGGGCACCAAACCCAAGTCACCTTTACCATCTCTCTCTGGCTGGACAGTTCAGATTCCCTCCCACCTCCCCACCAGCTGCCAGTCAAAAATATCTGAAAGCTGATCCTGCATTTGCCACTACAGATTGGTCCTGAGATAAATGGTTCATGTAGAGCCTCCCATAAACATCATTTCAAAAACTGTCCTATTGATCACCTCAAAACATGCATATCTGTTAAAAGCCAGAAGTCAAAATTGTCTTTATTTTTGAATTTTTTGCTTTCTTCCTAATTCTTGTAAATATTTTTGTTAATCCTGGTTTTGAAGGCTTTAACATCATATGCAGTCTGTCTAAAATTCCTAAGATGGCCCTGTTGGGATGCTTGTCAGATTTTGTTCTGAGTCCCCCATTTTAACTTCTCTTTCTCCAATAGGAACTTGTTTGTTGTGACTGTGTTTCTGTTTCCTAAGGTCTCCACTCTGACCTGGCTGCTGACTGTGTGCGACTTTGCTAATGCTGATTTTGGATCTTGCTACTGGCACTTGCACACTTGAAACCAGGTTATGTTTGTCAGTTCTATAGTTCTCTTTGATCTTCTTGCATACACACACAGTGAACATTGCTATATTAAGCACATTAAAAAGCATGAAAGAAAAAATGCCACAGGTGAATCTTTCACCCCCCTCTCCTATGTTCATATTTCCTCCTCTCAATTATGGTGAATTCAATATTTTTCTATCATATCATAACATGGAATAGTTCTTCCCATTCCTAAGCTGACACATTTAAAATGTGTAACATGACAGCATCTGTTTCTATCTGCAGGATGCTAGAGATGAAAGTACGTAAATGAAAGTGCCTAGAAGCCTTTACTGGATGGCTGCGAGCCAGTAAGTTGAAGGTGAATCCAGCGAAGACGGAAATCCTCTGGTTGGGCCGTCCGGGTGATAAGGATATCCAGCTGCCAACCCTGGATGGTGTGGCACTATGCCTGTCATCATCAGTAAAAAGCCTGGGAGTCCTTTTGGACCCTCTGCTGTCAATGGAGGCCCAAATCTCCACGGTCAGCAGAACAGCATTTTTCCATCTGTGACAGGCTAGGCAGCTGGCCCCCTATTTGTCTCGGAATGACCTGGCCACAGTGATACAGGCCACGGTCATCTCAAGACTTGACTACTGTAACTCTTTCTACATTGGCCTGCCTTTGACGGTGATCTGGAAGCTCAAGCTAGTGCAGAATGTATGGGGGAGCCCGTGAGTTGTCGTATCACCCCGGTTCTGCAGGGACTGCACTGGCTAATAATTGAGTACCGGATCACTTTCAAAGTGTTAGTTTTAACTTTCAAGGCCTTACATGGTCTGGGGCCAGTGTACTTGAAGGATCGCCTGTCCCCATATAGTCCCTGGAGATCACTGCGATCAGAAGATCAGAATCTCTTAGCTATCCCTAGCGTGAAGTCTTACCATCTGACGGCAACCCAACACAGGGCTTTTTCTATCATCACACCAGTTTTGTGAAATGATCTGCCCCCTGAGACTCGGTCTTTGCAAAACTTGGTAACTTTTTGCAGAGCTTGTAAGACCTTGTTTAGACAAGCCTTTGAGTCCTAATGATTTTTTAATGTGTATTGTTTTATTGTTTATTACTGTTTTGAAATCTGTAAACCGCCCCAAGCCTCTGGGAGTGGCGGTGTACAAGTCGAATGAATGAATGAATAAATAAATAAATAAATAAATCCTTGAGAAAAATCTAAGCTTTTTGGTTTTCTTTTAGGGAGAATGTAGTGATGGTACAGGATGTAGATAGGGAATTAAAGTTCACAATTAAAAGTGTTGTTTTCTTGTGAAATATCAGAACTGCTTATAGGCGCTGGTGCCTAAAAACTACTGATTATTGTAATATTTCTAATTGACATTATTTCCAAAAGGGAAAACTAAATATCACCACTGGTTAATATATACTCTTAGGAGATAGAACAGGTACATATTGTTCCCTCCTTAACATAATGAAAAACAAGCACATTCCTTAACCAACTTGAGTGGTGTAAATGCGTAGTTTAGGTATGTGAATATTCTTTTTATGCCCCTGGATAATGAGAAAGTCTTAATTGAAAGTCTTCAACAAAAATATAATTATATCCATAATATATCTGTATTACCTACTAATCAGGTTCCTCCAGTATACTTGGACTGTTCTAACAGTAAGGTTGCTTATTAATGAACAAGGGTAAACAAGAGAATGCAAACTCATTTAGAATGGGTATTTTAATGCTTAAAAATATTTGTGTTCAAAATAGTAATCCCAATAAGGCTTCACTGCAAGATGTTTAAAAACAATTTAGTAAATTTCATTGTAAAGTAAGACTGCAGTTTATCAGCAGGTGGACAATTTATACAGATTTTATATTTATTAACAAATGCATTCTCTAAATGTTTCCATCATCTCATTTTGGTAGAAAAAGAATTGCATTATTTCTGAAATGAGGGGACTCTCTCAGTTTTATATTTCTGAATTTTAAATAAGTGGAATGACACATTTCAAAACTCACGATTTATCACTAAATAGGCATAAATGGCCATGGCCATAATTATTTAGTTCATAGTGGTGCAGCATTTCCACATATTCCCTGAACATACTCCTACTTATTTTCCTGGGGTTTATTACTATCATTTAGGGCAGTTCCACACAGCCCCTCTACCTTGGAGCAAGTGGGTTTTAAAAATGTGATTGTGACTAGGTTGAAGTCCACACATGCTCCTGAAAGCTATCAGTTTTTGACATTAGGTTAGATTGGATTCACTCCCAGGTAAACACACACAATGTTTTTTCACAGTCACTTACCACTTTGTTTCTTGTGTTATAGTATACTACTTTTGTTAGAAGCCTGGAGGAAGTTGAACAGTATTAGATGGCTGCATGGTGTATTGTCTCCACATTAGTCCCAGTCAATTTTGGGTTGTGATTGCAATGCCTCTTGAACATTTATAATCAAAACATATAGAAGCTTTAAAGTTTTCTGTGAAATTCCAGTTATATTTATAGTTTCTTTCTGTGCTAAGTCCTATATTTTAAAAACTAGTCACATGTGCTTAATGGGGAAAAAAACAAGGTGAAAAGGCTAACCAGTTGTAAGTTATTTCTTAAAATCATTATTATCATTGCTGCCATGTCCACTACCAGATGCTACACACTGGACATAAATAATGATGTGTCACTCTCTAAGGAAAACACTAGGTTCTTCAAGTAATTTCAAAGTTAAAGGAAAATGTCAACCAAAATTAGGACTTCACCTAGTCGCCAGTGGCAGGAGCTAATCTGAATTGAAGCTAAATATTCTATATGCATGCAATGATGTGCAAGAAACAGTCACTGAAAAATGGCATGATTAAATGGCACAACATGTGATCATTTGCCTTCAATTATATCAATGTATCTTCTTCCTCTTCCTGAGGAGTCAGGCAGAAATATTGTTTTTTAAATGCCGCTATTAAATTGGGCTCCAATAATAAAATAAATGAGAGCCCTAATAAGCTCATTTGTGTAACATATATCATATACTACAAACTATTATCTCCAAACAGCTTTGCTCCTACATTTGTCTCTTGATTGCCATCCATCTTGCCCATAGTGCAAGGTTTTTAAAGCCATACTGCTGCTTTCATGGCCATTCACTGGAAATCCTTTATACAACTTTCCTGATTAACCCATTTGAAGTCCTACATGCTAATTATAGGGACGGGGGAGGAGGTTTGCTATAATATCCTTGCCGTCAGATTTTATTAGGATGACAGTTGAAGAAAAAAATCTGACTGACATTTTGGAAATACCATCTAATTGCAAGTCAGAAATGTGGAATGGCACTTTCAAATAGATTATGAGTTTTTTCACAATAGAGAACTGGTTTCTTCATTTAAAAACATATCTTTTCTACCATTATCCACTAAATTGCAGCAAGGAGCCTTTCTTTGCCAAGGTTCTCTTCTAAGAGTGGGTCATCTCACCATCAACTTTGGAAATGGCATGTGACATATATTATTAAAAATATCCAGGTCTCTAATAAAGAATGTATTTTCCTTTTCACTCTACTTACAAGGGGAAAATGCAAATGCTATCAAACTGTTTTTAATACACATTTATTTTAAATAGCTTTTATTGTTTAGGAATTTTGCTTGAATCATTGCCGTGAAATTTGAGTAATTTAGGCGTAACTACCCCTGTCAAATAATGAGCTGTCAAATAGATATACCAATATATTGTCTTTAAATGACTTCAAAAAAGTTAAATGACTTGCACTGCTAGCCAATAAATATCACCTGGATTTATCTCAGCTTGAGTCCAAAAGCACAATCTATGGACAGAGACTGATAATAAGTCTCAAACGTATGCTTTAAAAAAAAGATTTTTATGCACAAAAGCTATGATTATCTAAGATTGGCATTTTAAATTTCTTGATACTGCTTCTTAGGTTGGGTTAAGTACTTTAAAAATATATATTTAAAACATATATTTTAGCATGCTGCTATTTAGTCCATGTTCCTTTGTAATTAGTAATGCAGAATACATTTCTCTTTCTAAATTAAAGACGCAGTTAAAATTCTAGTCATACAAAACAATATTTAAAATCAAGTTATTCTGAAAGGAAATTATAATAGGTTACAGATTGCTTATATTATTACAGAAATGTTGGCATCTATTGCAGTATCTCCCTGGAATAAAAATGAAGTTTTGTCAATAATCTGTTAGAACATATCCATTGTTTTAAAGGTTCTGTTATCTGAAAACTAAACTAGTGCACATTAAGGGAAACAAACATTTTTGAAAAATGGGAAAATATTCTGGCTGGGAATTAAAAAAACCCTAAATTGTTAAAAGTCAAAAACTTTTAGAGGCTTGAGCCACTCTGGCTGAAGATTATGTGTATTTTATGTAATGTTTATAATTATTATGTGTTTTTCGTTATGTTATAATCCACCTTGAGCCACAAGGGGAGGCAGATAAGAAATACAATTAATATTATTATTTGAAACATAACAAGATTAGTACACAGCAAACAAGGTCACTATGCTGGTTGTTGTATTGGATCACACATCAGGCACTTCCCAAGTGTCTAGGACTGTGTGATGTATCGGTGAATAATGTGTGCAGATCCCAGTAGGGTGGTCTTTTGCAGCTGACAGATGGTAATTTTGTCAGCACCAATTGTGTTTAAGTACAGGACAAGGTCTTTAGGCACTGCACCCAGTGTGCCGATCACCACTGGGACCACCTTTACTGGCTCGTGCCAGAGGCTTTGCAGTTTGATCTTTAAATCTGCATATCGTGTCAGTTTTTCCAGGTGTTTCTCTTCAATCCTGCTGTTTCCTGGGATTGCAACATCATCGTCGTCGTCGTCATCATCATCATCACAAGCAAGAACATGATTTCATCCTGAAGTTGGGAAAACATGATCCACTGACTCCAGGAAGCCCCCTCTCCCCCTGCTATTCTTTTCAGAGGACCTCTGGAGTCTGCAGCACATACATCATTTTTTGAACTATGGATATGTGTCTGGAGTTTTTATTAAGCCATTTTGATGCCACAAACTAGATTTATGATTTCATAACTGTTTCATTTGCACATTAACAATCCTATGCTATTGGCACTACCACAAATACTCTGAAACTCTCTGACAAAAAGCCAGGTAGCCATACTGACCAAAAGAGTTCTGCAGTGACAGAGAGATGCAGAACATCTTTCTTTGGTATCACTGACTGGTTTTAACATGCATATTGGGGTTGATCAGGAGAGGTGGTGTAACTACATTAGCTACAAGTCCCACAAAGGATCTCAGGTTTATATTTTGTCACCTATTTCCCCTATTGACCGTTTTAATTTTTAATTTTCCTCTTGGTTGAAAAAAGGTCTCCTTAGGTCTGAAGCAAACCAAGAAAATCCATAAACATGTTGGCCAGGTGACAACACATTTTCATTTTCTTTACTCCAGAGGCACAGCAGATGGGATCCAGTCCTCAAGGTGCAATAAAAGACCAATCTGTTCCCACCCCAACCACAGAAACTATCCACCCCTGAGTTGGGTCTTCCTTATAATTGTATGTGTATGAATAGCATAGACAGTCATTTACTATGGTAAATTACCAGGAAGTTATACTTTTTGATTATAGGTAAAGGTTTCCCCTTGACATTAAGTCTAGTCATGTCTGACTCTGAGGGGTGATGCTCATCTCCATTTCTAAGCTGAAGAGCTGGCATTGTCTGTAGACGCCTCAAAGGTCATGTGCTTGGCATGACTGCATGGAGTGACATTACCTTTTCGCTGGAGCGGTACTTATTGATCTACAGTGTTCCCTCACTTAGTGCAGGAGTTACATTCCAGGACCTCCCACAGTAAATGAAAAACCGCTATGTAGGGAAGCTATATTTATTTTATTATTTATACATTATTTTAGTAGTTATGTACTATTTTAAGTCTTTATAAACTTAAAATAAAGTGAAGGAAAGGAAGGAAAGGCCCTTCAAGGCTGGAGGGAGGGAGGGCTATGGAGGGAAAGCACCTTGGAGAGCGGTAGCGGCAAAAACCCACAACAGTGAAAAATGCTTTGATATATATTTTAAATTAATTTTTTAAAAGTGTGAAACAGTGAGTCAGCTAAAAGAGAACCGCAAAGTAGCAAGGGAACACTGTACTCCCATTTGCATGTTTTCATGCTGCTAGGTTATCAGAAGCTAGGGCTAACAGCGAGAGCTCACCCAATTCCCCGGATTCAAACCGTTGACCTTTCAATCAGCAAGTACAGAAGCTCAGCAGTTTAACCTGCTGCACCACCGGGAGCTCCATTATAATCACTTGATAAATATCAAATACTGAAAAGCATATTGCCATTCACCCATTTCTAGGATTTCTGATAAATTTCTTTCAACACTTGACAGAATAGAATAGAAATGCCATAGTGAACTATTCGTTTTAAATCATGGTTAACTTGCCGCTTGTTGTAATTTTGGTTGCATCTAACAACAAGAAAAAGCATAGCATTACAGTCAATGTTTGCTTGCTTGAAGCAACTCTGGAAAAGCCAACTTGTCAAATATATTATTAGGTTCACCTTATTCTGGGAATAAGATGAATGTAAAAGGATGACAGATCACTAACTTTTTTAAAGAGAGAGGGCGTGCCAAGGACAGTATTATCCAATTCATTTTATTTCATCAGTTCTATTTATATCCTCATTACCATTTCAGGGCAGGTAATAATATTAAAACACTGCAAGTACAATATATGTAATAAAACTAATAATAACTAACACAGAGAGAAATGAATACACAACAGGTGCAATGGAAATACAGTCATATCCTATGACCATCTCCTATGCCTTTTTGGGGGGGTAAAACCTGAACAGGGGTAACACTGAGGATAAAATGGGTATTTGAATATCTTCTACACGAGTGGTTCTCAACCTGTGTGTCCTCAGATGTTTTGGCATCCAACTTTCAGGAATCCTAACAGCTGGTAAATGGCTGGGATTTCTGGGAGTTGTAGGCCAAAACATCTGGGGAACCACAGATTGAGAACCATTGTTCTATACACACAACTTTGCTGAATGCCTGAAGTCCTCTAGGACTTCAGTCCTATATAGCTCAGCACAGTATAGTAGTCCTGCATGTGGCTCTACATTAACCCTATATGACTGGGGGGCCTCCAGAAATCTAGGTGCTGCAGTCATAATTTCACAGTTCGTCACAAGGATGTAGCCATATGCTCCTCTGGTCCTGCTCCTCTGGTCCTGCTACATACCTAGGGGGCACAGAATGGATTGTGAAGGGCCTATGGAAACCATTCAGTAAATTATTGGTGGTTCTGAATACTGCAAATGAAATATCAACCTCCACAGAACCCCAAAAGAACACACATGTTTAAGGTCAAATTATACATCTATATCTCCCTAACAACATGCCAGACAGTTTTGGGTTGAAATATTCACCCAAAGAAAACCAGCTTTCGTTCTTCCTGATCCTTAGGCTGATATAGGGAAACTATTCAAAACAGAAATATTACAAAACGTTGAGGAATATTTTGGAGTTTTTAAGTCATGCTTCCTGTGATAGTTGAGCTAAGGAAAATAAAAGGAACCCTGACTGAAAACCATGACAACTTCCACACATATGCACATTTGTGAAGTTTGCATATTTGCAGTTCGTTTATGGTTCTCCTCTTTTAAAATTTTATAGCTTAGAGTTTATTGTTGTTGCAGCCTGTTTTATTAGCTTGTTGCTTACTCTTGATTCATTTATATTGTTTGACTATATGGACAATTAGTCTTAAAAAATGAACCTGCTGTGATATTTCCCAAATTGAGTATTTAGTGAGCTGGGTCTCATTGAAAGTTTTTGCAGCCACAGAAAATGATCCATTTCAGTGTAAGAAAAAGTGTGGGACATCATATGCCAATCATACCTGTTTCTATCATGTGACACACACTGGTAACCCAACATGGGAAGAAATGCCTAAGATACAATATGAAAACAAGACCACCTGGGCTGAATCCTTCTCCCTACAGCTTCTTCCATTAACTTGAGAGAGGGAAGAAGGCAAAGATAAGATCAGATTACCATCTCACAAAACAGCATTCTTCGAGTAAATGTTTAAAAGATGTATGAGACAAAAAGGCAAGCAGAGATAATGGCAGATATTCATCCTTGCTCCACAGACCTTATAATACTGGGTTTTTTAGCCATGTACCATGCTGGAACTGCTCTTACGACAGTTCATGATGGACCCCCATCAGATATTGCAGGCCAAGGCCCTGCCCCATCTGTGGGTGAAGTGATGAGGAAGTGTTGAATTCTGCTTACTCGGCACCACTGTAAGCCATCATCTTTTGGGTAGCTCCAATGGAACTATCTGCATTTTTGAGGCCTTTCCCCCCCCTTTGGGGGGAAAAGGGCAACACAGCAATGTGTCTAATGGGGGCAGGGACTGGGTCCCAGTGCACCTTGTCCATATGTGATGGGGTAAGGAGGGAGGGTGTGCGGGATGCTGTGGGACACCACACATGCCTTCCATTTACCAGCAATTGTCAGCAAAACAGAACTGGGGAGCCCATTACCATCTTCCTTTGCTTTTGATGATTTTCTACTTCTGAATTAGACTGAAATCCACTTTCAGGATATTTGGTGTTTGGGAGTCTGCTGAGTTTTCCCTCAATCAAAACCTTAGCTTGGATGTTCAGAATGCTTTTTTTTCAAAAAACACACATTTTAATAATCTGATCTATAATACTAGTTCTGGTCTTTTATAGAAAGACACCACATTTATATATTTAACCACATTTCCCCAATAACTTGTTTCAGTTACCAAAAATGACTGAAATATGGGGCTATGGTTAAAGAGCATTTAATTGTCACGATGCCGGGTCTTGGCTAGCCCCTGAAACACACACAGAGAGACGGTATTCAACTAACTACTTTATTGAAGAATAAAAACAGTAGAAAAGGTATTGTCCATAAAAATATCAAAGTAATCCAAAGGTAAAGGGTCTGTAGTAATGTCCAAAAGCAACTTGGCAAGGACGTTTCCAAAAGCTTGGCAAGGCTCCGCTCAGCAACTGCGGATCAAGGAACAAGGCAAGGTTGCAAGGTCCAAGGCACTCCTTGGCAGGCCACAAGCCCAAACTTGGCTACGTGGATCTTAGCTCGCTACACGTCTGTAGATGATAGACGTGGCCGAGGTACTGAGGATCCGTTCCCACGGATCCTCTACTTAATTCCCTTGGCGAGGACCCCGACGCTCTAGGCTTCGCCTCCAATCTATGCTTCGGGCCCGCGCCCCCTTTGGCCGGTCTAGGCTGTGGTGCCAGCCCCTCCTAGCCTCAATGCTCCGTCTCCTATCAAAGCTGCAACCTTGCCTCCCAGCACCTGGTTCCCTATCTTCGTGAGAGTCAAACTCCCCTTGCGCTTCCATGCACTCATCCTCCTCCATTCGTTCTTGAGAATCTCGCCCCCGGTTTCTCATAGCCTTCGCTATCACTGCTTTCTGAACCTCTCTGACCTTCCATATCCTCAAATGCGGGTCAGGCCATCCATCATCCCAGGCCAGGCTCTCTGTGGGAGAAGAAGGCCCAGCTAACTCATAAGCCCCTTCTTCCATTCCCTCCAAATCCTCCTCAGAATCTACCTCAGCTGCTGCTGGTTCTTATGCAAGTGGGACCCCCGGTGCTGCCCCTTGCCCCCCAGGCACGAAAGAGAACTGGGTTGCTACATTAATAGTATCACTTTTATCAGAACATAGCAGCTGGGCTTCTGATAGGGCCACTATTCTGACCATATAATACTGATATTGAAAAAAAAACCTAGAATCATCCATGATGAGGTCAAAGGACTGGCTTTAATATTCAGATGACTTCATAGCATAGAATCAAGGAAATGGAAGAACTGCAATTGCCTATATGAATCTACTGTAAGTCTAAACATTTTGCTTTTCTTCAGATATCTCTCCAGGTAAAATCAAGTAATTGGCAAATAAAGGAAATATTTTAAAGAAATAAAAAATACTGAAAAATCATGTGTACAGTACTATTTTTGAGTGCATAATTACATGGATCTCATTACAGTGGGCTCTTGGTCTCTGCTGGGATATATTAAAAGACTACCTCCCCCCCCCCCGATACCAAATCCATGGATGTTCAAGTTCCATTATATAAGTGTCCCTTATATAAAATGGCAAACAGCACAGGATCTCATGAGATGTCCTCCATTACTACAAATTGAAATGATGCACAACTTGTTCTGAGCATTGCCAATAGGACTCCGTCTTTTCTCAATAACACCACAGAAGGAAGACAATTCCACCTGCTCCCCCCCTACCTTTTTTGGGGGGGGGGAGAGATACCAAGAACCCAACGACCTGTGAAATGGCAGGAGACTCCAGCAGAGTATGCTTACACATCAGTATAATGCTCAGTGTATGACATAATCAAGGCTTGTTTTTAAAAAATATATATTCAAATATTTTTGAGCTATGGTTGGTTGTACATGTGGATACAGAAGTCATGTATCTGAAAGGCTGACTGTATTAGTTAGAGCTAGTTAGGAACTTGGATCATTTCTGTGGGGAGGGGGAACCTAAGCAAATCAGCAAAATAAGGCTTGTGCTACTTTTTTGTTTTGCTTTTTAAAAAATCAAAAATTTATTTCATTTTCACTTTTATACAGTAAGGGGGAGGCCAAGGAAACTATAAATATACATAAACACTAAAATTAATTATCTCGACTTTAAAAACAATTGTTTAACCATTATTATGTAAGCATATATAGAGAGTTCGTGAGTGAGAGAGACAGATTGATATAAAAGAAGGCTAGATGATGGACCAAGCTAACAAGTATTTATACAGGCATTATCAACAAGTACATTGTCTCTAAGAACTATAAATGAAATATTATTAAAAGTAAGAGAAAATAGAACATGTAATGTAGAAGTATAGTGACAAAATAACTAGAAGAATTACTAATGGTATAGGCCTAAAGGAGAAGATAAGAAAAAGATGGGACAATATAAGAAGAAGATCAATGAGCAAGACAAATGGAATAAAAAAACCTAATTAATTTTGTTTTTCCTAAGCAAACGGCATTGTGAATTGAACTGCTTTAAAACAAAATAGAATATGTATAACAATACCTTCCCCTTCCTCATTCTTAGCTGTACATTTGACTTATGGATAAACCTAACTTACTCACAAAACTCCATAATAAACTTATTACAACTTATTTTATGTTCTGGCATTGAATGTTTGTTGTGTTTCATCCTGAGTCCCCTTCGGGGTGAGAAGGGTGGAATATAAATGTTCTAAATAAAATAAATAAATAAATAAATAAATAGTAAACACATTCACACACACACACACATATATGCATAATATGTGTGTGTTTCCATAATTTCTATATCATTGATATTCTGCATTTTTTCTATTATAGTTTCTTAAGAATTAACCCATCAGATAGCATCCATCTCTTAAGTTTTAACATACAAAAATGTTTAGGCTTGTGTTACTTCTGTTTGTCCTAAAAGTCTAAATTTAGGAAACAAAATTCACCTAGAGAAAAAAATAAACCTAAACAAAATTCTGTATTATTCTTCCTACAAAATCAAGATAATTAAAAATGCTACACTACCATATAAAAGAAAAAAATAAACAGCCACATTGCTTGCTGAAATAAAAAATTGTCTTTGTCTAACTTATATACACACACACACACACATGCTCTATAGGAATTTACTAAAGGTTTTATTATGAAATGATCATTTGCATAAAATAATAGACAGTAATTATGTTGTATTTTTAGCTAAGTAAAATGGGTTGAATGAAACCACAGCAGGCTTATCTGATGGAGTTCTTGAAATTGTTTTAAACACATTCTCTGAAATACATATATTATACACTTCAGACTGTTATGTACATTTTCCCAAGAGGCAAGTGGAGATTTCAAAATGTACTTCCTGTGGATTTTAAACTTAATGAGATGAAGATAGCGTGCCTTTGTTTGCTAAACCTCTGCAAAACTACACTGTAATGGTTTTCTATATTCTGATAGCTCTGATTTTAAAAATAAATAATATCTGAAGTGTGATATAATTATCAGACAGCTGTATAACAGAGCAAATGGATGAGGACATTGGTCATCTATTTGTTTTGCTTCTTTGGGAAGGAAATTGAAGGAGATGGTGGATCAAAACCATGTCTTTTCAATAGCTCACAGCCAAGCTGTAAATAGTCACTTGTGCACATGTTTTGGAGAATGCAACGATTATGGAGTGTGGCCATTAGGAAATCTATTTATTGAAAACAGGAAAACAAAATTCAGGAAAGAAATAAACCCTTCTGGAACAATAATCCCACTAGCAATAGGGCTGGCTTTA
The DNA here is from genome assembly GCA_030556195.1 of Anolis apletophallus. NCBI lineage: Eukaryota > Metazoa > Chordata > Lepidosauria > Squamata > Anolidae > Anolis > Anolis apletophallus. Next base: position 31,309,908 of record JARBWK010000002.1, read on the forward strand.
CCATTAAGCAGAGTGTATTGGTTACCTGAGATAGCAAGTGCTCAGGGAGAACCCTCTGAACTTTCTCTCTGTTGAAGGACAGCAATCTAAACTAAGATTGCCTCCAAACTAAGCTGCCAATGCGATATCATACATTGCAAATGTTGAACTAATTTCAGCAGTAAGGCGGCATCTCTCCAACTTCAAGGCATTTTTTCCTGTCCTAACTGGAGGTACCGGAATTTAAACTATGATCCTTCTGCATAGCATACATGTGTTCTCCTGTTGAACTAATTCATTTTTACTATGGTTGCAGGATGGCAAGCCACAGCTTTGGGAGAAAAAAACCACCCTCTTTCACATATTGTATAAATTTGTTTAGCACAGGATATTAAAGAACGTAAGAATGACCTTCTCTTATCAGACAAACAGTCTGCTTGTTTTGAACAGCAGCCGAATATATGCAGCTGAAAATTCAAGTTGGATTTTGAAATCCTTATTTAAATCAATATACAAATAAATCTAAAACTAATGGGTATCCCCATACGTTGCTGCATCAATTTCATAGAATATCTCCCTTGCTGATGCAGGAAATCATACAACAAGATGAAAGTGAGTGTATTATATATCTTTAGGGAATACCCTCAAGTACAAAATACTCACAAAATGGCTAATGTACAGGGAAGAAGCGACACATTGTAAGTAGAGTATCAGTGGCTTAATGCATCTAATACTAGCTGTATTTACATTTTGTCCTTATTTTTCTTACAGAACATTTTAAGGCCATCGGTGGGCAGCATAACAGCAAATGGCTACAGTGAAGACTGAAGCTCTGATGCTATAGGACTGCCTGCCAAAGCCACTAGCAAAGTTGACAGCTTTAAAAAGCAAAAGAAGGGGAAAATATGTTTATAGAAAATGGCAAAGTCAGAGAGAAAATAAGAGCACCTCATAATGTTAGAACTGTAAGCCCTTTTCTTTTCCTTCTTCTTAAATGGATTCAGCCCTTTATTTCTTTTCTCTTTTGCTCTCCCACTGCTTGCCTTTCATTTTACTTTAGAAGTTTGGGCCAAAATTACAAAGTGCCAAACATGAATTGAAAGCCAACTTAATACCAACAGTGAAGAACCACCAAAAGGAAATAAAATATAGTTTGCTGTGGGGAAGTAAACAAAACAGAACAGAACTTGAGAACATTCCCACAGGCAATGGACACCTACACCATATCAAGGGGTATATGAAACAACAGTTAAAAAGGGAAGATAGAAGGGCAGGCAGGGGAAACACCAGGAAGACCCCAGACTAGACCCAAATAAGAGAGCAAGCGATGGATCCCAGTTTCTAACCTCAAGCCAACTGGGACAGGCATGTGGTCAGTATGGTTCATGTAGATATAGCAAAGCTAGACCAGGAGCCCATTCATACCATATACTTATAGAATTATATTCAACTTTAGCTGCTACAGGAAGATCCCAAGCAACTGTGGGATTAGCAGTATTCCATAGGATGTTATGTTAGCAGTTAAAGTGGAATGAAGTACCTATAATCATAGTGTGTGAATGGACCTCAAAGCTTGGGAAACAAAATTTTCTGAACATTGTGTCATAGTATAATAGTAATCTCTGGGTTGGGGATTTCTGGGAGTTCTCCAAAAAGTAAAAATTCCAAATCTTTAGCCAGACCATGATATTCTCCCACTCAATCATTACACAAACTTGATTCATAGTTCAGGAATTATTCTCCACAAAATATGCAGATGGTTTTCTCCACAATTTTTATACAGAATAAACTTCCGATTATAGCATTTTCTGAACAGAAAATAATATTTTTGCAGATAAATTATGGGGGGGGGGGTTGCATAGAAAACCCTATTTTCGGTGGAAAAATGCAAATAAGAACTGCAAATAGTATTATAAAATTATGATGTTTTTGTAAGATTTTCTCGCAGTAGAAAGAAAATTCAGTTGATCCTCCCTTCAAAATGAAATTAGTGAAGAATTTCATCCCTACTCAATAAGAGGAGAGAACTGGGTTACACTTCAAGAGTGGAGATGTTGCTGTAATAATTCAAAGATTATATGCATTTTTCCCTTTCCTTTTATTTACGTTAAACTTGTACAAAAGGAATTTATGGCTTTATGTGCTGAAACTCTGCAATAAGTCTTTGTTAAATTGAATGCAAAATATACAGAATTAAATATGGAATACGAGAAAATAGTTATAAGGAGTCAGGATGCGAGGCTGAATTATCCTTGTAAATGCTTATTCACATAAAGATTTATAACATTAAGTTCTACTATTGAAAAATCAATCTCCTCCATTCAAAATGTGGAAGAAATTAAGTATGTATGATTGAATATGCAAGTACACAGAAGTAACACAATTATGCTCTTTATAGTTTATTTTATTCCAGAAAGCAACTCAATTTGGATCAGTGCAGTGTGTGTATGTGTGTGATGCCTTTTTATTACCTTAAAGTATTGAAGTTGTTTCTCAGCATTCATTGTTCCTTCACTTTCTTGCCTCAGACAGGAATTGAAGATAAAAAGCTCAGTATCTCTCAGCCACCCTTTCAGCTCTTTGATCCTGATCTCCAGCTGCCTTACCAGGCTACCGCTTTCAGGTGAAAGCAGGTCACGTGGACCTAACCCACTGTGCCCTACCATTGTGTCTTGGATCTTCTCTCCTAGGGTTTTCTAATGGAAAAGAGAAAGAAATCACAGATTAAGCATATGATTGAAAGGATGTGCATCTGATAGCTGACCAACAGTATCTTTAGCTAGATAATACCAATATTAGTCATTCTTATGCCTTCTTGATGTCATTTGAATGTGATTTTCCTGCTTCTTGGCAGGGGGTTGGACTAGATGGCCCACAAGGTCTTCTCCAACTCTATGATTCTATGATTTACACAGTACTACGCATGTCTCTAGAAACCTAAGTCCTACTGAGTTCAAGGGGGTAAGCAAGTCAGGGCTTATCTAGGCATGAGATTTTAAAGCCAACACCCAATTTAAGGGATGATTTATTTTGAAATCACAAGATGCAAGCCATGAAGATGTTACAGTGATAGAGTTGCAATGGTGATGCTCATTAAGTGGGATACATATGTGGGGCCGCTCTGAGTCCCCCTTGAGGTTGAGAAGGGCGGAGTACAAATGTGGTAAATAAATAAATAACTAAATACACTAAACATCAACCACTCACTTACCTAACAAATTAAAAAAAAGATACATGCACATCTTTCAGGCCATTGCTGCCATCCCGACATTCTCCTCACTCACCCTGAAGACTGGAGCAGATGGACCAGGGCCTGAGATATGCTAACCCAACACATGGAACTAGCTAGTTTTGCTAGTACATGCTGCTTGTATGACCAGGTGTTACTCTGACGAGTTCCAGTCCTTATCATTGTAAACTAGAGCAGTCACACTAAATCACTGTACACATAATGTACATTCTATGGATTCATTGGATTTTACCAGTGTTTCCCAACCTTTTTTGAGCCGCGACACACTTTTTACATTTACAACATACTGGGGCACACCACCAAACAAAATGACACAAAATGACACTCTAACACAGTAATACATATAGTTAATATGTTTTAAAAATGTATTTATACACTCAGTGTGAAACCTGGGCCTGTTTCGATGAACTCAACATAGATATCCTGGCAGGAATGGCAGAAAGACACAAACTTCCCTCACAGAACTCCCATAACCAAGAGAAAATGCTATAAGAGTTTGGTGGGCATTGACCTTGGGTTTTGGCGTTGTAGTTCACCTATATCCAGAGAGCACTGTGGACTCAAACAATGTTGGATCAGGACCAAACTTGGCATGAATACTCAATATGCCCAAATATGAATGCAGATGGAGTTCAGGGGAAATAGACCTTGACATTTGGGAGTTGTAGTTGCTGGGATTTATAGTTCCCCTACAATCAAAGAGCATTCTGAACCCCACCAATGATAGAACTGGGCCAAACTTCCCACACAGAACCCCCAGGAGGCAAGAGGAGGTCTCTACTTGGGGAAAGGGAGGCGGGCCTTCCCAATGCATGGAGAGGGAGAGACCAAGTAGACAATGGGTGGGGAGGGGGTGTTTGTAATTTTGTGCCTTTATCGAGGTAGGTTTCTTATGGTTTTTATAATTCAACACACTAGACTCCCCCCCCCCCCCTTCCTGGAGGTTCCAATTTCCCACGGCACACCTGATGATCGCTCACGGCACACTAGTGTGCCCCGGCACACTGGTTGGGAAACACTGGATTTTACTATCTTTGGTAAAGAATGAATGCCAAACAAACCAAAGACCAATTGACAGATTAGACTGCAGGCCCATACCCAATGTTAGCCAACACTTCTCAATTGAGAAGTATCCTTGGGAAGAAATTGCCTTTCAGTAGAGAAGGGAAAGGATGCTTAACCACGTCGCAATCAGTTGTTTTCACACTAAAAGCTTACTTTCCCATCTATTTTTATTTTAAAAGTAAGCACCAAGCTGGAACACCATTTGGGGTCAGGCATTGGGTTTCAGGGAATGTACCTCTTCCTCCTTCAAGGCATTTGCCAAAAATGGAGATACCATTGGGTGCCATATGTTGTTATTTGTTTAGTCACTGATGACTCTTTGTGACCTCATGGACCAGCCCATATAAGAACCATATAAGAACTGGGTACCATGTAAGAACTTTAATATGTAGCATAGTCCTTAGGCTACATATTGAGAAATCTGTTCGTTTAGGATTAATTACAACAATGCCAATTGAAAATCAAGGCTAAATCCTCAATTTATTGTGATAATTTTCAAACACATTCTTCTTCTGATCTAATACAGAAACTGGGAAAGTGCTAATGAAGCCCATCAGAGTGCATTGTACATCAGAAGTAACCATTAGTTGTTTTAAAGTGATTGTATTTGAAATTATTATGCCATGGTAGCAAAGTCACAGAAGAGTCTTTCATTGTTATGGTATCTGCAAAAATACTGTATATTCTATTTGTTGTTATCTAGTTATGTGAATTCATTTTATTATATCCTTCTTATCCTAATGATTGCACAGTGCTTCAAAAAGTCGCCCCTCTGGATTATAGTTTCCAGAACTGCCCCAGTCAACCTGTTCACTGACTATGTTGGCCGGAGGATTCTGAGAGCTGCAGTCCACAAAAGCAACTTTTGGTTCTGTAAATTTGCAAGCAGCTTGACTTGGAACAAATTTAGATAAGAGCAAAAAGACAATGTAAGTCCTCTATATGTTGTTGAAAGCTTTTATGGCCAGAATCACTGGGTTGCTGTGAGTTTTCTGGTCTGTATGGCCATGTTCCAAAAGCTTTCTCTCCTGACGTTTCACCCACATCTACGGCAAGCATCCTCAAGGTTGTGAGGTCTGTTGGACATTTATATATCTGTGGAATGTCCATGTCAGACTCCACAGAGAAGACACTGGAATCCACAGGCATGTGGACAATTTCAACAGAAAATAGGAAACCATGAAAATGAACATAATCTGGCTACCAGTATTTTAAAACCATGAAATCAGGACAGTAAATAAAGAGCAACACTCAAAAAATAGGGGAATTCCAGACAAGAATCAATCAGGGCCAGGTAACACCTCCCAACAAAGGATGCTCCCAGGCAGCAATCAGCAAGGCTTTGAAGCTACAAGGCCATTAAATGCTAATCAAGGTGGCTAATTGAAACATTCACACTTGCCTCAAGCAGACAAGAGTTATTTCTCCCACCCTGGATATTCCACAGATATATAAACCTCACTTGCCTAGTTTCCAACAGACCTCACAACTTCTGAGGATGGCTGCCATAAATGTGGGCATCAGGAGAGAATGCTTCTGGAACATGGTCATACAACCCAGACAACTCACAGCAACATATTAAAGGCTCTGTTTGGCTTTACTTTTATTTTTCCCTAGAGAAAATAAGGATATGATCAGGCCTGTGTGAGCAAGTACTTGGGAACTAGACCAATGTCCTTTCAGAGTGAAGAAAGCTAAGTTCCAGAAGCTGGTCCTTTTTTAGGTTGTACTAATAAATTAATCTTTGAAAAAGGGCAGGGTTTGGATTAGCCCTGTTAAAGTTGGTGGGAAGACTATGGATGAAGTATCTTGAGAATTTACAGTAAAAGGTTAAGCTTTGAAACACACGATGAATTAAATCAACAGATACTCATCTGTTCTAAAGCACTGTGCAAATAATGTGTTTTGGGAGATCATTACGGAAAAAACAACACATATTCTTGGCAACACCCTTCTATTTTGATGGCTCAAATATTGATAATTTGAAGGCTCTCAGTGGAATTCAGCTTTAGCTATTGTTTTTATGCTGTAACAAAAGTAGCAGCAGGAGGTGAAATCAATGCCCTTGGAGGGTAGGGTCACAAAAAAGAATTTATTGCCACATTTTTGTTCTGGAACAGTTTGCAATCATAAATTCTTCATAAACAGAATACTTCAGAGAATGGTCCGCCTTCATAAATATACGACAGAGGACATCAATTTCATTTAATTCACAATTTGTGTCAGCACAGCAGATGCCAATGCCTGCCTTGATAGGGTTGTTTAATATGCAATTGAGACTGAGTAATATTCAGCACAGGGGACAAAATTTCACAGATTAAACTGTACGCACCACTGACATTTCATTCTAATGTATTTCCATTCCACACTGTTCACCTTAGATGAAAGTAATATTAAAAACCATATCTCTCTATTTTACCATTGTTAGAAGTTAAAATCCTTGTCTTTAATTTTTTTCATGCCAATTAAAATGTAATCATGCCAATTAAAACAGTGTGCCTAGTGTTGTTAGTTTCCACAGTGTTTTTCTTATTAAATTAAAGAAAACTCAATCAAAAACTGCTTATTATACATGAAATTTCATTTAAGAGGAAAGAGCAACTTTTCTGTAAATGCAGAAATTAATTTGAAAAAAGTGATATAAAACTTATCTTGATCTTAGCATGCAAGAAAGAAACAGTCTTCAAAATCCATTTTAAATGGCTATGTAGTGTTTTGTTTACATTTTAAATTCTGATTAATGTAATAAAATGTTGATTAATTGATCATATAACCTACCAAGGGTAACCAATAGTTAAGCCTGCACTAAAATTAAGTTGATGAAACTCTTAGAGACTGTTGAAATGTGCACAGTTAATTCTATATGCTCCAATAGCATTTCAGTTTGGGCTTTCCACTTTCCTAAAGTTTGCAAAAAATACTTTTTTTGGAATTCAACCTCCAAACCCCCAATGGTTGTGCAGTCTAGGATATTCTTGGAGGGTTTTTGTGTGTCTGTGTCAGGAGCGACTTGAGAAACTGCAAGTCACTTCTGGTGTGAGATAATTGGCTGTCTGCAAGGACGTAGCCCAGGAAACACCTAGATGTATTTGATGTTTTACCATACCTTGTGAAAAGCTTCTCTCATGTCCCCACATGTGGAGCTGGAGCTGACGGAGGGAGCTCATCTACACTCTCCCCAGATTCAGACCTCCAACCTGTCGGTCTTTAGTCCTGCCGGCACAAGGGTTTAACCCATTGTGCCATTGGGGGTTATTCTAGGACAGGGCTGTCCAACTGGTGGCCCCCGGGCCGTATACGGCCTCCCAGCCCCTTCCCCACGGCCCCCTACCCTCCTGCAAGATATCTGCTTTTTAAGATTTTTTAAAAAAATTAAATATTTTTTGGAATATTTTTTTGGAATATTTTTGGAATAGTTTTATTTATTTTTTTCACGGTGGGGGGGGGGTGAGGGGCGGGGCAGGGAGGAGGAGCAGGCTCTCTTTCTCCTCCTCCTCCTCCTACTTCCCTCCCTCCCCCCTCTCTCTCCCTCCCTCCCTCCTTTCTCTCTTTCCCCCTTTCATTTCCTCCCCCTTCCACCACCTGAAGGAAAGAGGGAAGGAGAGAGAGTGTGCACGAGCGAGAGGGGGCATGGCCAGAGCGAAAAAGGGGCGGGGCCGAGTTCAGAGCAGGGGGGGTGCTCATTCATTCCCTTTCCGGCTTCCTCCTCTTCTGAGGCTCCGTGCCAAGTTTGGGCCTGATCCATCATTATTTGAGTCCACAGTGCTCTCTGGATGGAGGATAACTACAACTCCCAAACTCAAGGTTCAGTACTTTCTGTTGCTCTCATGAGAGTTTAGGTTTGATTCAACATGGCTGAGGAATGCTTTGATTGTGTTTTCCCCTTATGGCAGAAGGAGATTGGACTGGATGGCCCTTGGAGGTCTCCTATTCTAGGAACCCATTGTAATTATTATTATTATTATTATTATTATTATTATCATCAGAGGCTGAATGGTCATCTGTGAGGAATGTTTTGATTGTGTTTTCCCCTTATGGCAGAAGGAGGTAGGACTGGATGGCCCTTGGAGGTCTCCTATTCTAGGAACCCATTGTAATTATTATTATTATTATCATCATCATCAGAGGCTGAATGGTCATCTGTGAGGAATGCTTTGATTGTGTTTTCCCCTTATGGCAGAAGGAGATTGGACTGGATGGCCCTTGGAGGTCTCCTATTCTAGGAACCCATTTAATTACTATTATTATTATCATCAGAGGCTGAATGGCCATCTGTGAGGAATGCTTTGATTGTGTTTTCCCCTTATGGCAGAAGGAGATTGGACTGGATGGCCCTTGGAGGTCTCCTATTCTAGGAACCCATTGTAATTATTATTGTGTTTTCCCCTTATGGCAGAAGGAGATTGGACTGGATGGCCCTTGGAGGTCTCCTATTCTAGGAACCCATTGTAATCATCATCATCATCATCATCATCATCATCATCAGAGGCTGAATGGTCATCTGTGAGGAATGCTTTGATTGTATTTTCCCCTTATGGCAGAAGGAGATTGGACTGGATGGCCCTGGATGGCCCTTGGAGGTCTCCTACTCCAGGAACCTGTTGTTGTTGTTATTATTATTAGCAGAGGCAGAATGAATATTATGCCTTATCATTCAGGGTTATAGGCCTGTGTGGAAGGGCCTTGGCTTCTTATTTGACTTCCTTTCCACACATCTGAATAAAATCCCATGTTATTTACTTTAAACCAGATTATATGAGCGTGGACTCCGATAATCCAGTTCAAAGCAGGTATTCTGGGTTATATGGCTGTGTGGAAGGACCTGAGTCCACACTGCAATATAATCCAGTTCATAGCAGGTTTTGTGGGGTTTCCTGCCTGGATATTCTGAGTTATATGGCTGTGTGAAGGGCCCTGAGTCCACACTGCAATATAATCCAGTTCAAAGCAGGGACTGGGACTTGAGACTGGGATTTTGGTGTTCATCTCTATCTCCAAGTCAAAGCCCCGGTGTCCTCCACAGACACCTCCAAGGCGGGGAGAGGGCCGAGCCGGGGAAGGGGCGGGGCAGGGGGCAGGGCAGGGGTGGAGCTGGGGAGGGGGCGGAGCCTGGGCGGAGCCTGTGAGGGGGCGGAGCTGGGGGTGGAGCCGGGGGCGGAGGCAGACCCTTCGGCCCCCCAGGTCATCAGTAACCGGAATTCCGGCCACAGGTCCGGTAGAAGTTGGACAGCCCTGTTCTAGGAGATAATTCAACCAAAAAAAGACCTTGGAGAGCTCCTCTAGGGCTCCTGCAAATCTTGGATAACTTCTAAAACTAACACCAAATTTACCATTGTATTGAGACTGGAGCCACGAAGCTGGCGCTGAATTCAGTTGCTCTCGAAGAATCAGCCCCACAGCTCCAATGTCCTCTTGGATGTGGTCTTATACCAGGCAAGCATGTAATAGCAGTTATTTTGCATACTGGCCTTGGAATGTAGGTTCAGATTTTCATATGTTTGCCACATACTGTATACATTAACTATTGTAGCATACTCTACACCTGCTCTGGATTTTGACAGTAAAATAAATAAATGTTGCCAGATATTATTTAGCTGTCCCTCTCCTAATTTTGTTGAGTTGGTTGGCTTCTGATTCTGTTTTTGTTCCTTTTTGTTCTGATGTCTTGGCCTTCTTTTGAGCATCACTAATGTACTTTTGTTTGTTATGTTTTTTTAGTATTATATTATATTGCTTTTTATATGCTATCTTGTGTGCCCTTTAAAAATCAAATTCAATGTACATTTATATTAAAATATAATACATTTACAGTAATGTTTTATTGCATATCAATTTTAATTTATAATCTAGGAGAGGAGAAATGAAAAATATGAAAGCAATGCTTTAACAGTCCTTCTATTTAAATTACCCCAGTATTTTGGTATAGACTGTGTTCTAGGACTCCATGTGTTGTAGAAAAAGAATTTCTGCCCCTTTTAATTTGGGGAACTTTTAAAATTATAGAAAATATAAGCTGAGAAGATAAATTGCTGCACACTGTGTATTTTTTAAAATAAAAAAAATCTTTTCTTTGCTATTTTAAGGAATCCATAGACATCATAAAATTTCCATTATCATCTTAAGCATTACTAAACTAGTTACTGAAAAGGACATTCAAGTGCCACCTCGGAGTTGGTTGAGGTAGGCAGGATTTCCCTGGGTACTGGTTGTGGGGGTGAAGGTCAGGGTTTTGCCTCCCTTCTGTAGACACAACTGGTGGGCCACTGTGTGATACAGAATGCTGGACTAGATGGGCTGAGGTCCGATTCAGCATGGCTCTTCTTATGTTCTTAACTAAAGTTCTCCATTTAGGATAGTGAAATGGTAACACAAACATGGTTTTTAAGAGTCTGTGTTTATGGTGTACACATATACAGTATAGACTCTGTTATTTCTAGAAAACCCTCTTTATTCCTACATTACTGTATCTTTTAAACAGCTTGTGAACACATGCTACCTTGTGATTGTGACCAGGAACAAAAAGAATAAATAATAAAACTGCTCCTGTCATCTCATGTGTCTTATAGCAGTCAACAAACATGCTTCCTGCATCATGCATTTTGGGTGTTTGGGTAAAAGAATAACTATATTGCATTTTCTACCAGGTTCTTATATCTCATGTTTGGCTGAGACTGAACCATTATACTATGAAATGAATAATATGCAACCTTTTCTTTTCTTTTTCTGCTTTTGTCAAATATGAGCGGAGTATTGCAGCATGAAACATCTCCTGACTACATCCTCAGACTCAAGACTTTAGATTTATATAAAATTTGCATATTTGTTTTTTGAGCCATCAGTGTGACCTGAAATATGTAGTGACATCCCCACTTTTCATCTTAAGGGTATAGTAAATAGTTAAAGAGTAGATGTCTCTAACATGTACCTTCAGAATAAATTCTATTAACATTCACTCAAGCATGACAGTCAGTGTATATCAGATATACTGCATTATAGTTGACTTGGTGCAAACCCATAATACATGGCATATTTTACTTACAATTTTTTGTATTAAAGAACTAAAATTATTAAAAGACAAGAGACAAGCAAGGAATAAAAAAATCAACAGACAAGGAAAATACTATGCCCCCGCATAATAGCATAAGTAGCTTGTTTGAAATGTATGTAAGTGAATTGAATGAAAGAGATATTTGTGCTTCAAATTAGAAATCAGACAGACAGCACACTTCAAGACACAAAAAGTACACACAACTCACAAACAGTAATAAAAATGCAAATACCCCAAGCAGCTCCCATTTTTCATTAATTGAATCCACTTTTTCAAGAAGATCGTTGGGTAGTGAAACGCCACTTCTCTTGAAAGCTTCAACTTTACTCAGAAGTTCCATCTTTTTGGGGTGTCTGATTGACATCTCCACACTGTACCTCTAAAATAAAATAACAAACAAATTCGCAATAAGAATAAAGATTTTTTAAAAATCTTTTTCCTTTTCGAGGTTTGTTTTGGTTTCGCACAACTGAGCGGCAGCGCAGCGGCTTGTCTTTTGCCTTGCGCTACAGCAGTTTGTCTTCCACACATTTCTAATGCTTTGAGCATTACCTGGAGCACATTGGAGATACTTTTTGGGAAATCTATTTGGATTTACTTTGTCTTTATGGATTTACCATAAGAAGAACATCTTGCGGAAGGACAGAGACTACACTTAAAGGTGCTCATTTATCACTCAGAACACACTGCTCTATGGGCAACTGGGTAGTGTATACCCTACATCGTAGACTTTACATATGCTCTTTATGATTATTAGTGATTGACAGGTTCTGCTGTATGGTCCTAACGACCTCTTTGCATGTTATGTTTGAGATTTTGTACTATAAACAGATACTATATTGAATAATCTCGTGTATTCCCCAGTGATTTTCATTGTGTTTATGACATTCGTCAGGGAACTACTACTTTGTGTATTCTCTTGAAAAATTCAAACCCAACTCAAACTTTTGTATATACAAAATGAGTTGTGCAGTTCTTTGTTCCCTGGATGTAATGGGATCAAATGAAAAACCCAAGATGGATCTTTTAGAGTAGACCAGCCACTTAATCTGCAGAACATGGCTGTTGTATTTTTGATTATACTCTAAGGGTGCATCCACAATATAGAATTAATGTACTTTGACACCATTTTAATTTGCCACAGTTCAATGCTATGGAGTCCCAGAATTTGTAGTTTATTAGGGCACTCTTTGGCAGAGAAGGTGAAAGATGCTGTAAAACTACAACTCCCACGACTTCGTAGCATTGAACCAGGACAGTATGAAACTGCATTTCTTTCAATAGCGTAAATACGCCTTAAAGAAAAGGATGATTCAGTTGTTGTCATTTGTTTATTTGCATTTTATTCCTCCCTTCCTAACTGTTCATGGAGGAAACATTCAAAATGAAATATAGAAAGTAACACAAAATCAGGCAAAGATAGAAACATGTCAAAATCAAGAAGTTGAAACAATTCACAAGAAAACTAGAAGCAGAATAAAAGAATACACTAACATCCACCACTTCGCAATACAAATAAACAGGTAACCAAGAGTCAACAAGTTCTGCTGAAAAGGGAAAGTTTTCCTACAGTGAGCAGCCACCAGAAGAAGAGGGTGCTGCACAACTGGAATATAACTATCCAGAAAGGCAATCTTAGGGTTCCAGATGAAATAAACAAGACCGTCAGTGCTCATTACCTTTCTTAAAGTTAACATGGATAATTTCAGTAATCTTCTTCTTGCTGTGAGAAAGTCTTCAAAAACCTCACAGTTTTCAAAGGCTATTTGCAATTAGAATCTCTTTCTGTGAAAAATTTGCCCATGTTTGTTTTGTATGGAAACCAGCATTTTCTGCATGGTTTCCATACAAATGCAGAAATACTAATTCCTGCTGTTTTCTCTGCAAATCTACCATCTGCATTTTTTCTGCAGAACAACTCTCCTATTACAGCTTTTTTTTGTCCAGAAATAATATATTTTCTGTGCAGGATTGGCTGTTTTCTGTACAAATTAACCGTGTATGAATTTTGCCCAATATAAGTACTGAACTGCAAGGATTCCTGAGCATTATTATAGTTGAGGTGTCTCTCTATTCTCCTTATCCAAAGTAGTGTCCTCTAGATGTATTGGCCAGGCTGCAATGATGGATGTTATAGTTTATATAGCCAGCGGGCCCCAAATTCAAAATGGACATCCTATGGCATGTAAGTATGTGGCACCTACAGGTTTTCTTTATTGCCAATAGTGCTGTTCATCACAGCCAACCTACTTTGGGTGAGATTCTATATGGTCCATTTGATTTTTGAAACTCCATCACTGTACATATGCTAGATGTACATATGCTCATCTTCCCTCTCATCTTCCTTCTCATCTCAGACATTTATTTTGAAATTGCACCTGCAGCTATCTTTACAGAGCAAGAGGGAAAATATGATGTAAGAAGATATTGGATACTTCTTTGCATAACATCTGAGAAAGTCAACGGTAAAGTACTTACACTGACAAGTTCAGGGCGGTTCCACACAGGGCTTTAACACATGCCCAATCAGGTTTCTTATACCTGATTAGACCTGGGCTGAAGCCCACACAACTTCTCCTAACGTCCATGCTTTCCAGGGGAGGGAGGGAGGTGACCAGATGCCCTGCCGGACTTTCTCACAGGGCACCTGCACACAAAACACCCCCCCCCCCCAGAAAAGCCTTTTTAAAAAGAAATAACGTATCCAGCTGCCATGACCATGCTGTTGGAGCTCTCCTGGCATGTAGAAATGACGTGCCAGAAGAAGAGGGGGCCAGGAGCGATTTTCCTTCCCCCTCCCTTCTCCTGGTGCATCATTTCTATGCTCCAGGAGAGGTCCTGCAGCATCATAATGCAGCCGGGGAAGTTACTCTCTTTTTTAAAAAGTCTTTTCTGGGGGAGTTGGGAGGGGCTGTCTTAGGGTTTCTGGGCTCCAGGAGCCCTCAAATTATGAGACAGCTGTGTGGATTGGGACTGGACCCAATCCACACAGCACCCACAGCTGGAAAGACCAGGGTCTTCTGAAAGACTCTGGTCTTTCCAGCTGTAAATTACTTTGGGACAAAGCAGGGTTTCACTGCTTTGTCCCGAAGGAATGCATTTTTACCTGAGGTATCATTTGGACACCCCAGGTAAAAATGTGGGTGCTTCCGAATTTTAGACACTGTCTGGATGTGCCCTCAGTGTCGCCATCTATGTTTTTCTCTTTCTCCCATCCATCCATTTATTCTTCCTGTTCAGTAGTTTTAAAAGGCCTGGAGAAACGGTGCCAACATGTATCTTTTATTTGGGTACTGCTATGAAGCACAATTACCCAAAAAGCATTTAAAAGGCTTATATAAATCATGTGAAGCTATTAGTAAATTGCATGCTAAACATTATGGTTTCTTTCCATCAGACTCAGGGAAGAAAGCTACTTTCATGTTCCTGTTGCAAGGCAGGGGGAAAAATTAAAATTAGGACAAGTATAACAAAGTCAAAGTAGACTAAAGAATGTTTAAAACATGGGTGCTCTTGCCAGATCCATGAACATGTATGCTGACAAAACAAAACAAAAATACAATTGAAGAGTACTTAACAGAAAACAGGAAAGGTGTGAAATCACTGTTTCAGCTAATAGATCCTCAGAATTTGCATGAATATGTTTGCATATTGTTAGTCTCATATTTTAATCTTTCATTTGCACTGCACATGAACATCATTTATATTTTGCCAACTTCAAATATTAGTCATTTGTGGATCACAGAGCAAAATGTTTTAAATGAGGTGATTTAAAACATTTCTCATTATTAATGAACAGTGATCAGGTGTTGGTGTATCCAAAACAAGCATGAATATGCATAACAGGCAAGCAAGGGATTGTCTGGATTTATAACTGAAACTTGTCTTTTTGATATGTGAAAAGGAACAAGAAGCTGTAGTTTCTAAAAATTTGCATTAACAAGAGGCAATCAAGTTTGGAATTATGGGACTGGATCACACAGCAGATAACCATTTTCCTTGGCTAAAATTGCCAACAAGTATGCTTGTTGGCTCTATATGATTGCCTTTTCAGCTGGAAAGGTTGACTAGGGGAGATTACAATCTGCTTTATGTAATCTGATTTCTATTTAAAGATGATATAGCTGAAAAGGATTTACATAATTATTTCCATAAGTATGCATAATATCAAGAGAAATCCGAGTACATTTCAGCTAGGCACTGAAATCCAGTTGGTTTTATGTCTTTTAGTCTCCCCCTGCCTTTCTTTCTCCAACTGAGTGGTTTAATAGACTAAGGGAGACCTCTAGATGTCTGAAGCTGTTGTGGGGTTTGGTTAGTTAATATTTTTCACCAGTGATAGACTGGGTTCAACCACTTTTGGCTGCAAAAGATTGAGTCGACACTCTTGATTTGGGGAAGAACTAACCAAAAGAGATAATGTGCTCCCTAGTCATAACACTCGAGTTATCATAAAGACTTAATACTTATCATTTATTTTGTGGTGAGTAAACTGGTTTTGGTAGGCTTTTAGTACAGAGGCCCAGTGACAGATTATTATATTTTTTAAAGATAAAAAATAATATGTTCTGCTTTCTATATGCTATCTGTCTTTGCCGCTGTGTAACCTGCTGTATAAACAGCACGATGAAAGATGATGATTGATTTAAAATGCATAATACAGTGGCAGGGAAAGCTGCCAAAATACAATTAATTGCACTAGGTACTGGTCATTAAAAGAACAGTCAGTATTGTTTCAAGGTATAGGAATTAAGGTGAAGTTATTTGTTTCAATGTGAGAAACATTACCTACTGCACTGCAGAGCTAGAGTTCTGCATGGTATTGCTAATGCTTTCCCCCCTCTTTACCCATCAAACAGCTACACTTTCAGACAAAATTAGCTACCCAGCTCTATCAGTAGCGCACAACCCCAGTCTAGTAGGACTCCTTTATCCTGGGGTGAGAAGATAATTTAATCTTCATATTCATTCTACCCTCAGCATTAAGTGAGCAAAGGCTGCTCCATTGTGGCAGGCTGCGAATGTTATGATATAGATTATTATTCAATCGCCAAAAATGAGATTAAGAAATTCTAAAAGTCTCAAGATTTCCTCTTCCTTTCTCCTCTTTCCCTCCATTCAACAATAGCTGCAATAAATAAAATGATTAATATTTCATGTTCTATTGCACTTGCCTGGGAGAAAAAGAAACACACACACACACACAAATATATAAAACACGCATAATGTGACACCATATTAGCACTACTTTCAGGAATTAAGAAATATACAGTCAGCTCTGTGTATCTATATGAACAAATGGGGAGTGCTTCATTTTTAAAATTTACTTGAGAAAGAGCAATAAATGCGATTGAAGCTGAGGAATTTTAACCCCTCCCCATCCCCTTTCCCCTCCTTCCATGTA
Source organism: Anolis apletophallus (assembly GCA_030556195.1). Classification (NCBI taxonomy): domain Eukaryota; kingdom Metazoa; phylum Chordata; class Lepidosauria; order Squamata; family Anolidae; genus Anolis; species Anolis apletophallus. Next base: position 31,326,654 of record JARBWK010000002.1, read on the forward strand.
TTCCCTTCCTTGTTTTGAAAACAATGTTGTTTAAAGATTTGTCACTTCTTCATATTGGCTGTGATTATTTTTAAATGTTGTTTTCCCCCAGTTTGTAGGAACATAACTAAGATATTTAGAAAAGATTATCCAGAGAAACTTCTGGCACATGTTTCCTGAAGTTTTCTACTTTTCTTTCAAAGTGTGTGTGTGTGTGTGTGTGTGTGTGAAAAATCACACTCCAAATTTCTGTCCAAATAGATCCTGGGACAATGCCTTGAAACAGCATTAATTGTCACCATGGAAACCAGAAGAATAAGCCATTTTGAAACTGGCCTAGAAGGCCCTCATTGAGCAACTAAAACATCCCTCCGCCCTTCCTTCAGTGTTAAGGAACAAGATGCCTAGTCACTGAGAGGTCAAAGAAAGAAATCATCATTAAAGATCCGTATATGTCCAATGCATGGTAAACAACAACAATAACAGTGATGACAATAAGTGCCGCGACAATAGCAGGAACAAAACATCAGTACTCATTTAATAATGTAGTGAGACTTGATTGCATATGCTTTTGGAAAGAGAAACATCATCCAGAAAGAGAGAGAGGGAGAGAGAAAGGGAGGGAGAGGAGAGAGAGGGAGGGAGGGAGAGAGAGAGAGAGAGAGAGAGAGAGAGAGAGAGAGAGAAGATGAGGGCCAAGATACATATTCCCTCCCTGGAGCGAAACGTTAGGGCAATATTATGCGGCCCTTGCTCCTAAAGCTCCCTGGGAATTCTGTTGTTGTAATAAAACTTCAGAAGAGGAAAGGGAGGGGTGGCGGAGGCTGCATGATGGAATTCAAAATAATGCTCGAAAAGCACACAGAGAGATTAAGACATCCATTGTAAGACTTTTGTATGGTGCTTCTGTTGGTTATAGTGAAAAGAGACCAGACATGCTGAACGCACAGCAGAGCTATGGCTGTAAAAGGAGAGGAGAATTAAACCAATGGACATTTCTCTGCAGCTGGAAACGAACCATGTTATTTGGAGAGTTCTTCCTCTTTTTTGACATTTCATCCAATGCATTTTATAATAGTTTTAATACCATCATATCAATCTACTAATTTTAGGAAGTAAGAGATATGCTTGTAACTCACCCATACCAGTACTTTTTTTATAAAAAAAAAACAAAACACACACAACAAAAAACAAAAAACAGGGCACTCTCCTTTAGGAAAATAAAGGTTGCTTGTAAATATAAATATATTCTAGATAAACATGTATACACATTTCATTTGCAAAGGATTCCTCTCTATCTAGAGCAAAAAGCTCTGTGGATATACTCTGCAATTATACTCACATGTGTTCATTGCAAGAAAAGCACAACCACACATGCTTATTTCAGAATCATTCCATCTATGTAGATACTCAAGCCGTGTTTTCTGGCTAGTGTTTGTGCTCTTCATGCCTAGGCTTCATGGTGGCCCCTTAGGAAGCCCATGCCTAATGCCATTCATTGGTGAACAAAGCCTCTTTTTATTCCAAAGTCCAGGGTCCAAAGCTCAGCTGTATACATGCAGAGTGAAGGAATCTGCCAGACTACCCTTCACAACGGCTCTTAGACATCCACCTTTTCCCTAATACTAAAGTGAGACATTTTACAAACAATTCAGAGGCTTGGTTATATTTCATACACAGTCGATACAACCAGAACGCCCGGGCAGCATTCAGGTCCTCAGATTAGTGTTTTGTCTAGACAAATAGCAGCCATTAATTCTTGCAAACTTCCTACATTCTCTTACTATCAATTTATGGCAAATAATTGCACAGGAAAATTATAAAAACTCCTACAGTTGTCCTTGTAAATTAATAATAAGTTTGCTTGATTGGGATAAATTTGCTGCTGAGCCTTGGAAAAAAATTAAAAAGTGCAATGTCATTTAAAATTGCCGGAACTCATACAGCAAATTACATCTGAGGCTAAGAATTCGTTTTCTTCTTCTAGCTTATTCCATTCACATGATCTAGAAATCACATTACTTTGTCCATGTATTGTTAATTGGACATAGATTGCATTATTTTTAATATAAATCAAACTACCAATATTAAAATGAATTGCAAATCCCCTAACAGAGGATCATAAAACAATCTTTTTAAAAGTATCTCTCATTAATAATTTAATTCCAATTATATCATTCTGAAAACTCAAGGAGAAGACCAGTAACTTATTCCTGCTAGGTCTTTCTTGTGAACAAATAATAACAATAATAACAACAACTCACAATTTTATTAAAATATTAAAACTAAAACTCTGTTGGTCCACAACTGTAAAACAAAACATTATTTTGTTTCAAGAATTCCAGATTGAACATAATATATATAAATTACACATTCCTTGTCTCTCTCCCCCCGCTTTCTGTCACTGATATAGTTCTATGGAAGACATGCTTTAATAACTTTGTGGACTCATTTGTGTCCATAATAAAATAGAGTGTTTATACCAATTGCTGTGCTTTTGTGAAGGAAGGTGATCTAAACTATTTAATTTTTTTTACTGTAACTGTAATATCTTTGTGCCCTTTAATGAGTTTATATTAAATATTTAATACTGTTTAGGGCATATCCAGTACCACCAAAAACAGCTATATTCCCAGCAGTCCCACTGTTTCAGGCAGAAGGCTTGATTGATCCTCCTAGCCTGAATTGAGTAGAATGAAAAGAAGCAGTTGGAAAATAGCTGCAATCATTTAATGCAGATGACCTCTGACAGGCTCACAGCTCTTCTATCTGAACAGAAATTTGCATGGGGTCTCTGTGCAGAGGAACAATGTAACCTAAATGGTAGACAATCTTTATTCTAATGAAGTGGGTGTCAAGGTCAATGTAAAACTGCAATGATAAATGGTGCACCACTAGGCAAGAGAAGTTGCATAGGCATTGTACTGCTTTCACGTTAATTGAAGGCTGAAAATGCACAGAGTGAAAGCGCAGGACTCTTCTCACCATATAATGTGCTCATGCAAAAAATGTTTTCTTCAAGCAGAACTCCGGACCACTGTTATGAATCTTATTGCCACACCAGCAGCAATGTAAATGTAATGGGTTTAAGCCCAAAAGCAGGAGCGAGGGGGTGAGGGTGGGTTTGGAGCAGGAGTTGTTATTTGGATGCTTTTATTTCCAAGACTAACAACTTCAACAATCCTCTCGGAGTGCCAAAAGAATAACAAGTCTCCAGACACCTCATGTAATTCCCATGAACCTTTTGCTATTTAGTAGATCTGTCTTTAATTAGTTCCAAACAAGCAGCCCCTTAGACAACTCTTCATTAGAAACCATTCCTTCTGAAATCACTGTACAGCCTCCACCTCCTCCCACCCCAGTTGTACTCCAGTGTTATTATTTTTCCCTAGGTTCTAAGTTTCCTTGTTAGTATACAGTTAACAACTCCAGGTGCCTTTTGTTCTGAATAAGAATTAGACCAGTAAAACTGGGTTTTGTTATGCAAGTGCTGGCATGCCTGGAGTGGGAACTAAACTACAATCTGTTATTGTGGCTTTGTCAAAATGGCAGTGCAGCAATAATTATGGCACTTCATCAGTCAATCAAGTAATTTGTAGAAAGCAGTACATTTGGTCCCATAAAAACGAGAAAGACAGTAAGCTGCTTTAAAAAAAATCCTTAACAGTTTAAGCCTGTTACAGGTATATTGTTGTTCACTAATATACTCATTAAAAGCCAGAAATTCAAACTTCACCTATTCATATAGAAAATACTATTAAGTATACAATTATCAAAAAAGTTCATACAGCAATTTGCAAATATATGTAATATAATGCACTGTCAATTTATTTGCAAGACACCCCCCCCCCCAACCTAACCCTCAGATAGCTGCATTTAATTTACACAATCTCTTCCAAAATTTCAATCTGATTTTCTATTCATTTCCAATATTGGATAATATGACTTAGAAAACACACAAGCACAGAACAAATACTGAACAGAATTTCTTAACACACGCAATTCATTACTCATGAAAGAAGCTCAAATAAGGCAAGAGCAATTGCCTCTGAAAGACTACACATTTACGTGTTGTTGGTAAACTCTATTCTTTTGAACTTAAAGTTTTAAATAATAACAAGGGTTATTCATTTACTTATTGATCTATTTTCATTTAAATATTTATATCTCACTCTTTAACAAAGTTCTTAGTTATAACCTGCCACTAAAAAATCATGAGCGTAAGTTTTAATGTTGAGCAATTTCATAGTGATTGCTGTCTCAGCAATTCTTACAACAATCCTGCAGGATAGCACTGTGCCATTTCCTTCACATTGGAGAGAGAGAGTTATTTGGGCTGAAACTGTGAGATAATATCTTGTCGAAAATAGTTAGCCAGTGTTTCTTTGTTGAGACTTGAACTGCTAACATCTAGACACACAGTTTTTTATCTTTTAGGATCTGGGTAGCATATGACAGCACAAGTATGACATATGTATTTACTCACAAGTAAGTCTCTTTGTTTCAATGGCACTTGCTCTGAGTAGATGCAATTCAACTGCACCTGTCCTTCTCAGTGCCTTAGTTTCAGTGATATCTGTATGAAACAGTGCTTCATATACAGAAATCAATTTCCACAATACTGCAATCAAGAGAATATACTCTTCAATATGAAAAAAATTTATTGTATAGGAAAATCTTACTGATGAAACTGTTTAAAAAACTGTACAGCTTCATCTGTGTGTGATTTGTCAGGTCTGAAGCTTTGACGTGCCCAAGGGGCAGACCCCAGCGGGGAGTAGGCTGCAGAGCTAAATAGCTGTGAAAGAAGTCTTAATGTAGGATGGAATTCAAGCTAACCTTGACATGACCTCAGGAAAAATATGCAAAAAGTAAAATGAATGCACTCTGCAAGATACATCCTAATTTTGTGACCAGACTGGTTAGTTTCGCAAACATAACTGAGACGTTAAAAAGCAAAATAAAAAATGAGGCAAGGAATTCAGAGCAAAAACTTAAGCAGGCATGATGTGTACTGTGAAGGCATGTGAGCAATTTGGAAGCGCTCCAGATAAAAACCAACACTGAACAATATTGTTGTCAGCCTGTCTATTCAGGAAAATTGTGGTTTTTTTAGGTTGCATATAAATGACACAAAGCCAAGATTACATCATTGCATTACAAAGTCTGTTGTGGCTTTTAGCTGAAACAAACTTCATGGATCTACTAGTTGATGTTGGTATTTCAGCAACACACTCTCTAAAGTTTATTTTTTATTTATTTTATTTACAGTATTTATATACTGCCTTTCTCACCCCTGGTCATATTACTAGAAATACAGATTTTAATGAAATCTCTTTTTACACTCTTGATTTATTCTGGAGGCTGTACATTTAAAGCAAATAAAACAACTTCAGTCTGTATTGTCTTGATCTAGTTTAGATATATTTCTAGCCTGCGTTGTTCTCTTTGTTCAATAAGGTAGGAACAAATCTATCGGAGGTAAAAAGGCAACAATTGACTAATTAATTAGATAGATGGAAATTACAATTAACTGTGCTATTAGCTTCAGGATTTGGTTGTAACAAATTAGCTCTGTGCCAAAGGAAATATTTATAAGAAGATAAAGCCAAAATACCAAAGTTTGATTCTTAGTTTATGATCAGACCCTTGGAAAACTGAAATACTGAGCAAGGCTGTGGATGTGCCGCTGTGGAGGAAGTAATGGCTTACCCATTGTGTACAAGCACGGCTACTTGGCATTGACATATGCAAGTTTGGTGGCTGAATGAATGTGCCTCCATGCTCCATGTGAACTGCTGCCAGGAAGCAGTACCTGTAACCATGGATATAGTGGATCAAAGGTTATTTCCTCTGTGCAGTTACCCCCACAGTCATACTGTGGGAGTAATTTGAAGCAGACAAGCCCAGAGACTTAAGACAGTAGCTGCATTGGCCCGTTACAATAACTACCATAAAGTCAAGGTAACTATAGGTTTATCGGTAGAGATGCATGTCACAGACACTGTCATACTTTAGTTGCAATGATACAAGCCACACACTGTGCCACTGCAGCTAGCAAAAGATCTCAGACAAGTTCACATAAGATTTGAAGGCTGTCCTTATTTATTTATATTGCTTTGCAGTGGGAAGGTAAAACTCACACTGGGTGGATTGCTTATTCACAGACAAATCTGTCTTCTGCTTTCTTCTCTACATTACTGACGATCACACTTTCACTTAAGCCGGACAGGAGGAGCAGAAAGCGTGGGAAAGGCAATTTAAGCTTCACATATGAAAATGTTCTCAGAAGATCAAACGGTTAAGATTTCACAAATCTTTGCATTTTGTATTAATTTACTGGAAATATCACTACCAAACAATATTACTTCTGTTTTTCACCCATTACATAGGCTGATTTTGCATGTTTCAAGCACATACAAAAAAAAATCCCCTATACCTTATTCAAATTGCCTGCATACATTTGCATGGGTTATGCAAATTTATGTATTCCTTAACATAGTTGATGCACAAAGAAAAAAAAGAATATTTTTCATTGAAAAATCAATAATATGTACAACCTGATCCACAATTCTGAGCAGTAAACATCTACTCCTTCCTCAGACACTGTTATGTCAACTGGATGACTACTCAGGAATAGTGACCATATAAATCACTTTATTGACAGTTTACCTGAATCATTTGTTGCACCATGGCCAAATAGAGTATTTGAATTGAGTGCTATGGAGTAAATTATGGATTATGCACTTGTTCTTGTTTAAGATACCAGAATTATAACAAACTGAATTTTTCTTACATTTAACATTTTGTTGTAAGTATTGAAGCTCAAAGTGTCAAAACAAATGGAATCCCTTGGATAAGACTTTCAAACATAATCCAGATGTTTGGCTTTCAGCTGCATTCACATTTGCAGAAACATGGAATCTATGAGAAGCGAAATGTATCCATATGCATTGCATTAGTGGCTTTTTACCACTAAATTAAAAATGTCAATATCTGTTCTTCCAAAGCGGAAAATGATTTAGACTCAAATGGGATATGATACAATACATATCTTAACATTTAGAAGTGATCAGAGCATTTAGCATTAGATACCTAGTTTTCCCACTGCCTCATATCCCAAGATTTTCTACATCAAGGCATGATACCAGAATGTCCTGGCACAGCTAGGAAATGTATCCTCTTACCTTGGCATTCAGTTTATGGAGCAAACCACAGGCCAAATGTGGGCACAATGTATTATTATTCAATTATAGCAGACGGTTCTACCACTCATGACATGCCTATGCAAGACAGGTAGGACATTCAGCTACACAATAACTGCAACAGAACAAAATATTTTCACATCTATCTGTGATGGAACATCAACAAAGAACTTTTTTTGCCAAAATCTCAACTTAGTGGAACCAGAAAAGGGGCCTTTTCAGTTATTGTATTAAAATGCAAATACCCCTTTTCCAATTTTCCATCTATTTCCAATGGTTTTCTACCAAAAGTGTGAAGCCCTTCCTTTTTTACATCTATGTTTCTTGATGACTTTAGAGAACTTTGGGTAATAGGATTTTGCTGCTGTTCTTTTGGTTATATCTTTCTCATTTTTCATCTCCTGTTTCTTTCTTTTTTTTTGAGTACTTGTATCGAATTTATTTTAATTTCTGCCTCTTTTTTTTCTTTTCTCCCTCCCTCCCTCCCTTCCCCTCTCAATATACACAAAGACACACAATTTTTGTTCTCTGCTTTGGGCTTAATGAAATAGATAAGACAGGTGGTAGATATATAGGCAGAAAGATACTGACCATCACAAGAAGGTGAACAATATGTAGCAATACCAATAAAATATAATAAGAAAAAAGTAGTGAGATTAAAAAAAATAAAACAGGCTGGCTAGCTTAACATGCCTGGAAAAGCAGAAGAGTTTTGACATGGTGCTAAAATGAATGCAAATGGGGCATCAGCAAATCACCAGTGAAGAAAAATATAAGAATAACAAAGAAACTACATTCCTTAATTGTACAAGTATAAAAGCCAGGAGCTAACCTGAAAGAAAAAGCCTGCCCAGAAATATTCAGACTTTCTAGTATGAGAAGTTTCTTTCAAGTATTTATTTTTTAAAATAAATTACAGCATGTTTCAAAGAAACAAGCAGCAGTTCTTTTTTGCTACTTCAAGTTTAGATGACTTCCTTTGAAATTGATCAGTCCCTGGATTGAGGCTTGTCTACATGGGCTCATTCTGAGTTGGCTTCTGGATGTCTTCAAGTCATTATACCAGGCTAATCCAGTTTTGCCTCGCTTCATGAAAAGTTGAGGGATGCTCTGGAGCTTTGTGGAAACACAGAATTATCCCACAGTTTTGGGGCAGTGTGTGGATTAGCTTTGATTTCAGCCAGTCCATGGTCCACACAGAATCAGTACAAAAACAAAGGGATGGATTACCTCTATCTTGCCACTGTCGCTGATCCCAACTATCTGCAGAAATTCTAGCAATTGTAGATAGATACCACATTCTGACATCAACTGTGGCGCCTGCTTGATCAAGACAGATCAAGAGGAGAGATTCAAGCTAGAGTAGAGGCAGTTCGTGGATCTGCAGCTGCAGTAGCAGCAAGTCTACTCTGAATTATATTGCTGCTCTTCCTGCAGCTGCTGAAAGTTGAATAGGAGCACTGCTGGTGCTAGACTTAAGTTCAGTGTGCCTGGGGTACAACAGGTTAAGAATGGCAGCATCACAAACAATTCCAAGCAGGAAACAATGAGCCAGAAAAATAAAAAGAATGTTAAAATAGGTGAAATCACTATGTCATTACGTTTTGATTCAACAAGATGAGCAGATATCAGTATGATGTTTGCATTTATTCAAAATCTGAATGAGCAACTGTGCAAGGGCTTGGGCCTATTTCCTCTCTCCAACTGTGCCTCCAGTGTCACCATGGGTCATATCACTGTCAGGGTCCCAAATCTTTATTGGATTTATTTCCAAAAATACAACTGGAAATGATACTGGAAGCAATGTCGGGTAAGAGCTCCAATGAAAATAGTAGTGTTTTGGGTGGTGAAGGGTTGTGAAGGACTTTATGTGCTGGAATGTTGTGTTTTCTGAATGCGTTTCAGGTGAAAAATTATTTGGTTTTGGGAGGCTGAGATATTGTGGGATGGGGGATGGGAACTTCCAGAGGCACAAAAGTGGGATTCAGGAGCTGATCTCTGTTCTATAGTGAAGTGATTTGAATTTGAATAACAGTCCAATGGAGTCACACCTGTTCATTTGTTTTAAGTGTCTGACATCTGTTTGGTTCAAACCAGCCCCCCGCCCATTCTCTTATGTCAATATTCACTAAGATTGAGAAGGTGTTGTTTGGCAAACAGAGGTATACTCCTTTCCCTTTCTAGGAAGCAAGTTCCTAGTTACCCTTTCTGTGGGCTATTTAGAAGTAAAGTACTGAAAAATATACTTGCAGTCCCATATGTAATGAACCATCTTGGTTCCACCCTTTGCATACATGTTTCAGAAGGTTCCAAGATAAAAGAGGAGGAAAATGCATCCTGTTACTAATGTAACATTTTACAAACAAAGCATACCACGCTATCCGATCAAAATTAAGCACTTTGGAAGTTCCATTAATTAGAATCAACAAAAATTCAAGGGCACAATTAAAATTCTAACTGAAATCAATGAGGCTTCAAAGTGTTCAGTTTTAAGTGGATCATACCCTCAATTTCAAAAATATCACAAGGGATGACATTTGTGAAATAAATGAATGGAGTGTTGACTCCACCTTTGCATGTATTGATTCTTTCAGTAATTGTGTAAAAATAAAAAAGGCATCCCTATTCGTTATATTCTCTTAAGTTTGAACTTGTCTGAACTTAAAAGAAATATTTTTATTCCAAGTAACAATAGAATGGCAAATCTTATTCTTCAGTAAGTGTGCTGAAGTGTGGATTCTAAAAATTAAAGTATTACATGGTGTAGTCCTATATGTCTACTTAGAAATAACTCCCACTGGTTTCAAATGGTCTTGCTTTTAGCCAAATTATTAGGGCTGCATTGTTAGACTGTAGTCCTACACAATGGGAGTAAGTTCCACTGAGCTGAATAGTACTTGCCCTGAGAAGAGATATATAGGATTGCACTGTCAGATTTTTCAGTAAGGGTTATAGTATAAAGTATTAATATGGCATACATTTAAAAATGAGAGCAAGATATAAATATTTCAGGAGAATCGAGAGTACTTTATACATTAATAGGCCACACTGGTAATACACTGACCCTATTAAATGTAATTTTTCAGGCCAATGGTGATTGGCATTAGATACTGACATTTGAAGAATTGCCATTATATTGATTTTGTTCTTTGCATTTTAAATAATCGGCTGGACAAAGTGACACCGGCAGACGTTTGCTGTCATTTGGTAAAGCAATTAACCACTTAAGAAAAAAGCTAGAATACTTAAACTATGCAATAATCTTCGAGGATATTGTTCTGCAGTTTGCAGTTTTGCAGCTCTTAATTCAATAGGCAGATAATTTCCATTAGTAGAACAATTTCAGAAAAAGACCATAGAGCCAGAATGGTGTATTGCAAATTCCATTTTATCACACTCACAAAGAAATTCCAGCAGGCAACAGACACTTTAATAAATATTGTTGTATTCTGAAACTTTTAAGACTTGGGAAGAAGTACAACGCACAATGCAGTGTTGGAGGCCACCTGGTGGTCAAATGAATCAATTAAACGTGGAAGTGACAAGAAAATATCGCTCAGTAGCCATGAATTCAAGTATACACATGTAAGAATGTAACAACTGAAGTGTATAAATAATCTAGAAACAAAATATACATGTAGACTCACACGTGGACATGCACATACGATTTCTGTAAGACAACATATGCTGTTACATGAATAAACCAAGAAATCTGATGAGGTTTATGAAGGATACATTATGACTTGGGTTGTGCAATGACATGACAGATGAGACTGAAAGCCGCTGGAGATATTTCAAACTCATATAGATCTGGAAAAGCTTTCCAAAGGCCAGAAAGCACAAGAAAATGCTATGAACAAGGAATTAGTAAGATTTAAAGTTTTCTTAAACAGCATTTGGAAAAACAGGCAATGTCAGTGCACACAGTTTTTCTTACTCTTGCCTTACAAAGTGTCTCTGAAAAATTCCCTCCTCTGGGCATATTTTAAATACAAGGTAGACTGCTGCCTTGACAGTTGCTCACCTAAGTGACTACTATCCATCACTCAACTTTTTTATTGTTTTCCTCTTTCTGGTTTTAATGGAGAGTCATGTGTCATAGTGTTTTGGTTGTTGGACTAGCACTCTGGAGATGAGAGTTTAAATCCACACTTGACTAAGGAATCACAATGGATGACCTTGAACAAATCACGCACTCTCAACTTAAGTGTAAGGAAATGGTAAACCCTCTCTGAACAAATCTTGCTAAGAAAAATTGATGATAGGTTTGTCTTAGGGCAGGGGCATCCAAACCTTTTCAAGCCGCGGGCCAGTTCACAGTCCCTCAGCCTGTTGGGGGACCAGACTATAGTTTGGGGGGGAAAAATCCATGAACGCATTATTATGCACACTGCATCTATCCTTTTTGTAGTGCAAAAAAACCCACATGAAAGAATATAATATATAAAAATAAGAACAATTTTAACCAGTGCAATTGGGGAGCCTTCCTTTGCAAATAAATTTTTTAAAGTTGGGGGGGGAGAGACAAGGGGCTACTAAGATGGGAGCCTCCCGTAAAGAAAGTTATGCATAATAAGGGCAAAGGGATGCAAGAGGCTTCCATATCTCTCTTTTGCAGGACCCTGATTCCCAGGGAGGGAGGGAGGGAGGGAGGGAGGGAGGGAAGGAAGCCTGGAGAGAGAGGGCCATTGGAAATTTGAACAGGGGCCGCAATTGGCCCCCCAGACCAGACTTTGGGCATGCCTGCTTTTGAGTCATCATAAGTCAGAAACAATGTGGAGGCACACCATCACCACTCTTCATGGCATTCAATCTATTCAAATCAGTGAAAATTATCTGACATAAAGATGTAGGATGTTGCTTGTACAACTGAGGTGTATTTACTTATTAATATATATCTTAATTGCGATGTGCTCCAGGCTTTAATAGAAGAGTTGGTTGAGAAGTAATTGTTCATGCCAATTGAGAAGCACATCTTCTCTGGGTTTGGACTAATGCACATCTGGATCAGACCACTGATTTTCCCATTGTGAAACTCCTTGCCTCGTCTCCACATTTTGTATGCCTATTTATATGGATGACAGCAGGATGGCATATATTCTTGGAAAGATCACAGCCCTTATTATCTTAATATGATTAGCATGTTTTCATGACCGAATCTTTGATATCAGGTACCACTTTAATTAGAATAGAACATGCACCAATGATTGTTAGATGAAATACTGAATAAATAATTGTGAAACCACTTTAGGTCCCATACTGGGACAAAGACAGAACATAAAACAAACAAATAAACAAACTCAAACAATGAATGCAAAGCTTCTGCTATCATATAAATCCCTCTTCTCTTCTTTTCTTGTATTGTATTATTTTTAGGACCGCTTCATATGGGGCATTTTTGCTCTGTTTTGGCACTTTTAATCGTGGCAAGGACAGGGCCTGCCATGTGACATCACATGATGCATGGCAGGGCCTGCCTATATTCCTCCCAAAGTGGAGGAGAAGTGCCAAAAGGTGCTTTCTCAACCACTACAGGGAGGAAAGTGTAGTTTGGGTAGCTCCGGTGGAGCTCCTCGCACTTTCTTCTCCTTTTTGCCATGAGATGGCTGAAAGGGCGGCGGGGCAATGCACGTTGCTGCCCTTTCTGCCATCTGATGAGGGGAGGAAAAGGGTGCCAAAGCTCCCTTTCCCATCCCTTCCATGTGATGATGGGAGGAGGGAGGGTGCACAGAGCAACATAAACTGCTCTATGTGCCTTTCCTTTCACCAGCCCAATGGCATGGCTTGAAATGGTCACATGAAGAGGCCCTTTAACTTGAATCTGGCTGTTTTCATTGTCCTATATTAAGATAATGAGTTGTAGATTGATATTTAAATCAATATATGTGGAGTTGTAGTCATTTTAGAATTTTTGTATACCTTTGATTTATTTGGTTTATTAATTTCAGTACATATCTACGAGGGTGGGTCAATATGTCTTTTGAATGAAACACAGGGTTTTGGATAAAAATCATTTTATATTTCTCCTTTGAGCTCTATACACTTTGTCCAACGTTTCTCCAATTTTTTTATCCCTTCGAAAAAATAAGATTTGTCGAGATCATCAAAATAGGTATTTGTTTGTGATTTCATTGTTAGAGTCAAATCTCTTTCCGCCGAGCCATTTCTTCAGGTTTGGAAACAAGAAATAGTCACTCGGGGCTAAATCCGGAGAATAGGTCAGATGAGGGAGCAATTGGTATCCCAATTCATGGATTGTTGCCATGGCAACTGCAAATGTGTGCACCCTTGCATTGTCCTGGTGCAAACTCACCTTGGCCATCTTTGGCACCGGTTCACCCTGAGAATCCCACTGTTTTGACTGCTGTTTGGTCTCTGGTGTGTTGTGGTGGAGCCACATTTTGTCCACGGTTATGGAACAGTGCAAAAACTCGTCCATATTGCGGTTGAACAATGCCAAACACTCCTGCGAAATTGTCACACGATTGCGTTTGTGGTCGATTGTGAACAAATGCGGCACCCATCTTGCGGAAAGCTTTCTCATATCCAAGTGATCATTTAAAATTGAAACCACTGAGCCATGTGAGATGCCTATGGCTTCCACAATCTCTCGCACTTTCCATCTCTGATCAGCCAACACCATATCGTGTTTCCCCCCAATTGTTTTGGGTGTAGAGACCTCAACTGGGTGTCCAGAACGTTCAGCATCTTCTGTGCTTGTACAGCCACAATGAAATTCAGTAAACCACTTTTTTACTAGGGGTGGTTGATCCATAAAAAAAATGATTCTAAACTCGTGTGGTGGGGAATCTCCGTTGCTGGGTCGTTATAGAAATTAATCTGAAAAAATTTCAATACAATTTGCAATTGAAATGTAATTAATAACAAAAATTTGTTATTTTTTCCTGTTAGTTCTCAGCAGGGAAAGAGGTGCGGAGGTACCTCCTTCTCTGCTAAGAAATAAAGCGAGTCAAGCCTTGTCCTGCTTTATTTCTTAGCAGGGAAAGAGGTGGGAGGCCTCTCTAATTGATGCGGGATGGATGAAAGCAGCTTGCCAAGTGAGTAAAGACGCCTCTTTCCCCCTCCCCTTCTCTCTGCGATAAAGAGGTGGGGGAACAGGCGTCTTTACTCACTTTGCAAGCTGCTTTTCATCCATCCCGCATCAGCTTGATGCAGGATGAATGAAAGCAGCTTGCCAAGTGAGTAAAGATGCCTGTTCCCCCCCTCCTTCTTACAGAGAGAAGGGGAGGGGGAAAGAGGTGTCTTTACTCACTTGGTAAGCCACTTTAATCTATCCCGCATCAAACTGATGTGGAATGGATGAAAGCAGCTTGCAAAGTGAGTAATGGACGCCTGTGCCCCCCTGTTCCTTCTCACAGAGAGGAAGGGGAGGAGGAGAGGTGGGGCTCGCCTCCCACGTCCTCATCCCTGCATGTGAATGGAATGTGAGACAAGGCTTGTCTCCCCACGTTATTCCCATGCAGGGGAGGAGGAGGTGGGGGGCTCGCCTCCCTACGTCCTCCCCTGCATGTGAATAATGTGAGACAAGGCTTGTCTCACGTTATTCCCATGCATAGGAGGTGGGGGCTCGCCTCCCCACATCCTCCCCTGCATGGGAATAATGTGAGACAAGGCTTGTCTCACATTATTCCCATGCATAGGAGGTGGGGGGTTCGCCTCCCCACGTCCTCCCCTGCATGGGAATAATGTGAGTCAAGGCTTGTCTCGCGTTATTCCCATGCAGAGGAGGAGGTGGGGGGTTCGCCTCCCATGTCCTCCCCTGCATGGGAATAAAGCACCTGCCTCAGCTGTCAACTGGCGAGAGGAGAAAGGTGGGTGCTGCTGCCCTCTAGCCTCCTCTCACAGGTTGAGAACTGAGGCGGGGGGAAACGACCTAATATCGTGACCTTTAGAAAAAATGGTGATCTCAGGTTTGGTTTTGAAAATTCTCTTCCGGGTTGGACCCCGAGGGTCGATATATGGTAGAAATAATTTCAAATATGAAAAATAACAGATTTCAAAGTATTTTAAACCGGAGATATCCGCCCCTATTTTTTACCATTGAAATTGATGGTGCAGAGTCCCTATAGTATTTATCAAGCTTAGCCTTGGTTTGAGTGATGGTTTTTTTCTGCAAAAAATCATGCTTAATGAGAACACAAAATTCACTTTTTTCCATTTTCTCCTCAAATCACACGGTAGTCTGCTATCAATGGCTGTCAAACACAAACTAAATGATGCAGCTTGTTCAAATTTTGACAGGAATCAACTGACAGGTGCCTGTTGACAGGAGCAGTGTTGGTCTTTCAGTTAAGAGGCGGGAAATTTAAAAAGTCACAGAGTTATTGACCCACCCTCGTATGAATTCTGATGTAAACTTGTGTAAAACATTATATGTAGCAATTCATTTAATGGAGTCTAAATTTTAAATGGCACAGCATGATGGTAATTGTGCTGGACCTTTTGGAGGGTGACAATTATATTTGTATTCATTCTTATGTTTGCATGTTTCTTTCCTCATCATATGCTCATCACATATTGGTAAGTGGGTTGATACCACTGCTAGTCTATGGTTCAGTATTTAGAAAGCAATTAAGAGCTCTTTCCTGTATTGGGTATCAATAGGTGTTTAATACAAGTATGGAGCCAAAGATGACTCTGTTTTTTGGACAATGAGTTAGGGGGCATCTCTATGAGGCCTTCACTATCATCAAAATAGTCTGGTTCCATGAAAGTCACTGCAATTTTTAGTTTGTTTCTGTGTGAAAATGAAATATCTTTGAAAACAGATGTAATGGCTTATTTTAGGGTAATCTGGGAATCTCTTAGCTAAAAATGACACATTGCAGAGAGGGTCAAATTAATTCATCTCATGACTCAAGAAGATATTTTGGGGATTTTCAGCAAGAAATGCTGATAGCAGTTAACCCTGTTTCTTCCTTGCCGGCTATCTTAATTCACACAGAAATGAAATATAAATATTTCTTCTCTCATGCACAGGCAAGAGTATGCTTTAAATTTTAATTGGGTAATTCCAAAGATCCCCACTAATACTACAATTTTTGTACCCCTATTTGTAATAATGAAATAGCAGTTTCAGCCGTGGTATCACTGGAGACTTGATGTAGTATTCACTCCCCTCATATTCTAATAATGTTACTGGTGTGGCAGTGCTAACTGATCTGGAGGTGCTAACAACAGTGCATTTTACTTCACCTCCTGGATATTCAACTGGGCCACAGGAAAAGTAGCTGAGGGGTTCCCATTTTCTCAGGCCACATAAGGAATGGCTGAGGACCATGTACTTCCTAAGAATCGTTACTTTTGCTTCAAAATATAGATATAACCTGTATGGTTCAGCATCCTGAGCTTGTGTGTCTTGGAGATGTGTATCTTTTCTTTTAAATATCTTATTTAAACTGGTTTACATCTCCTACACACCTCTCCCCAGATACCACTCTTTGAGAAACCATTGCCAGAGTTTATAGTGTATGCAATGTTTTTATATAATTTTTGTTGGGAATGCAAAGTGTCCAATGTGGCCATTAAAACATATTTAAGCTTAGTTTCATTAGACTAGCTTAAATATTTTGTATCCTTTTTGAAAAGAGAAATGAAGGATATCTAAGTCTGTATCAGAGACATGCACTTTTTAGCTTGCAACACACCCCTTTCAATCAGCATTAGAGATTGAAGTCATATTTTATAAAAAGCTGAAGGCTGCAATTTTTGCCATTTAGGCTAAAAGTTTATTAGCAAACCGTAATGACTATCCTGATTGCAATTAAAAAGGTTCTCAAATGGGTCAACATGCTTAAGTGTGATCTGCAATCATTTAGATTTTAACATGATGGTTATTACTTATTACCAGGATGCACAATGAGATATTGATTACTTTTAACCTTTAGATCTAAGGATCCAAAAAAGGTCAAGGCAGTAGAGAAGTCTACCTTTCCTGTCTAGTAAACTTATGGCCTTTAACAGAATTCTAATGATTCTGGTTGGCAAAGCAAATCTGAAATTAGTTTATCCTCTTGGCAGACAGAAATTATGACATATTTTGGAAAGTCTGCATGGATAGCATTTTTGTACTTTCTTCTGCAAATAGGCTTCTCAGAGTTGCTGAGAGCACACAGAGGCCATCTGATTGCTTCTGTTTTGTTCATATTAGCACAGTTTGCTAATAAAGAAAGAGACAGAAAAAACTTTAATGCCAATACCAGTAATAAGACAAATGTTGCCACATTCTCTTAGGTAAAATAGTTGGTGCTTTTTTGGTATTATTATTATTGACTCTATTTATATACCACCTTCCCCTTAACATTGGAATTCAAGGTGCCTTACAATTAAACAAAAACAATATCGTTAAAACGCAAAGCCAGCTTTGAAATATAATTAAACCATCAATAACTTTAAAACCAATTTAAAGACATAGCTGTGTGAGTTTGGAATATCAGTATACAAAGGAATCTTGTAGCACCACAGTAGCACATGCTGCCAACTTCATTCTCTCAGTTAGTCTCTAAGGTGCTACATGATTCCTTTGTATTTAAAAACAATTTAAATTTATATTCACATAAATAGAGTACAATTTAAAATGGTACAGCACTGTTGTGCAGTGGTATGAGTGCTGGACTAGGACTCTGAGAGATCAGGATTTGAATCCCGACTCATCCATGGAAAGGCGTTAGGTGACTTTAAGCAAGTCACACTGTCTCAATAGCGACCCCTCCGCCCAATAAATCTTGCTAAGAAAACTCCATGATGAGGCTCATCTTAGTACTGGCATATGTTGGAAACAATGTGAAGGCACATAAAAGAAACAGCATTCTATTAAACAGAGGCTGGATGGCCATCTGTTGGGGATTGCTTTGAATGTGATTTTCCTGCTCCTTGGCAGGGGGTTGGACTGGATGGCCCATGAGGTCTCTTCAACCTCTATGATTCTATGATGCTCTGCCAGAAATTGTGGCCTTATGCTGTACAGAGGTCATAACCAGCACTTTGCCTGAAAACAGACCAGTATCCAATAGAACTGCAGTAGCAAGAGTATGTCTGAATCTATCTAATATCTGCCACAAATATGTTGGGCTCAATTCGATTGTTGCTCTCAACCAATTAGACCAGTAGCTAGGGGAACTGATATAGCAAGGGTATGTCTAAATGTTTATAATTTCTGTTGCACAGAAGAAGACTGAACAAAATTCAGTCATCCATCCCAATGAAAGGAGATCCATTGGGATTTATGTAAATGTGGATTTACCAAGTTTCTGTTGACTCAATGAGTTTACTCTATTATCATTGCCATTATCATGATTGCATTTCCTTGTATCCCACCTTTCCCCCAATGGGACTGACAATTGGGTTTACTCTGCTATTTTTTTCATGCATAAACCTGTGTGCACATGCATGCAGAGTTACACAAATAAGGACATAAAGCAGAATGAAATTTAGGAGCAGAATATTTGGTGCACACACTGCATTCTCGAGTCTTCATTGGTTCTGCGTGTTTTATCCAGCCACAAAGCGTTAAAATTTAAACTACATGTGCATATGGAAACAATAGATGTATTTTGACACTTTCCTCCCAATTACAACAAAATAATCTAAATGCTGACCAAACAATACAGAGATGACATTAGCTGAGCCCTTGTGTTTTGGTTTTCTTTTACTTTGCCAACATTCAGAATAGTTTTTTGCATTCATATCCACAAAAGAACAGAACCCAGACTTCAAGTTCAGAAGAATTATGGGCAAGAGAAACATATAACTGTTGTGTTACATTAATTTGCAGAACACTTGGCATTATCACTGCCAAGTAGTCAAATTGTTCCAGGTTGTTCCGGAAGGTTGTTATTAATAGCATGTTTTCTGAGGAAAGTTCTGTCTACTTTTGGAACTGCATTTCTGTTGCCAAGGAAACTCCTTTAAGCACAGCATTCTAGGAGCACACTGCTGCTTTTGTTTGCCAGTATCCTATTCATATCATCTAAGTAAGCACTTTGCACACACTTCAGTCTGCAGTTTCCAACACTGAAGTATTAGAGCTTACATTTTCTTTTTCCTTTAAAAATCTTGTGCTTTCTGTCCTGCTCTTTTAATGTCTTCTTAAAGAAAAAAAAAGAGCAGCAAAGCAGATAACTATTCCCTCCACATGCACATTTTTATTAATTTGAATTATAACTTCATGGCTTATAACGTTCGACTTTAAGCATTAATTATCTTTTTACTCTGAAATTAATGTAGCTGTTTTGTACTGACTCCAGTTGTTTCCTACTGACTCTGTTATTGGAGTCCGAAGTGAAAGATGCCATTGAATTCGGAGCCAGGATTGTTGTTGTGATTAATCCTGGTCACATGGACCATCCCTGCCAAAAGGAGATCATTGAAGAAAGGTGACAAAGACAGTGATTTCCTGTCAGCAATGAGTACGACAGGGCTGTCTAGAAGTGATGCAAATGAGGGAAACTTTCACCATGGTGTGTTTGATCCACTCCAGGCCATAGCACTGCATCGAACTGGGGAGGAAAAGCACATGGAGCAGCAGCACACCCAGAGGAGAAAAGGAATTGCATGCTTCAATGTAATCAGAGCCGCCAACATTTCACCAGCAATTTAACTCTGCAATATCACTGCATTGATTAGTGAACAGGTGTTGGTTCCTTTTGTCAGATGTATATTAGATATAGTAGAGCTCGAAAAAGTTACTTTACAGATTACAGCTGTCAGGAAATAGCAGCCACAAGTTCAATAAGGAGACATGAAACATTTTAAGATGGAATTGTGATGGCTCAAGTGAGTCAAGGCATGGAGAATATCACCTACTTTTCTAGTAAATTTCTATATGTCCTTCTTGAAAGCTGTCTAATGTAATATTTGTGCTTATGACAGTTAACAAAACACAAAGGACTTTATTGTACGAATCTGCTACTCAACTACAGTCACACTATAATTGATAGCAGATATTGAAAGTTGACACCTTCAATATCACAGTACTTCAGTGGTGCATTAGAACCGATTTGCCAATTTGTGGTCCCAAGATTGTACTTCTGAATACCCTCGAAACCCTGTTGTCCCAGATTACTACTGTTTCTTTAATTTTATTTTATGTTAGATTTTTGTAATTTGGGGAGGGAGCAAAATTTAGTAGTTTGGGGAGGGGCCAAAAATAATTGTGCAATAATGACTGGAATGCACTCCCTAGTGAAATCAGGGTGACTCTTTCTCTCCTCTCCTTCAGGACGAAACTCAAGTCTTGGTTTTGAGACCAAGCGTTCGGGCAGCTGGCTGAGCAACAACTGTAATGACTATGGAGAATTGTCAATTAAGAGACCTTAGACTAGAACTCTGGCCTATGATTTGGATTTGCGGACTCAGACTTGGATGTATTAATATTTTAAGGGCCAATATTTTTAATGTATTTTTATTGTTTTTAATGTATTTTTATTGCTTTTTAATGTATTTTTATCATCGTTAAACCTGTTGATATTAATTGTTGTGCTCTAACTGTTTCTTTGTTGGCATCTAACGAATGCCAATTGTAAGCTGTCCTGAGTCCCCCTTTGGGATTTGAGAAGGATGGGATACAAAGGTTCTAAATAAAATAAAATAAAATAAATGGCTTTTGACTATGATTCCAGATTGTGTGGTTTTAATAATATGTTTTAATGTTTATATGATGTTTACATTTATGTTTTTAATGTCTATGTTTACTTGCAATTGTTTGTTATGACATCAAATTTTTGCCTTTTGTAAGGCCACTCTGAGTCCCCTTCGGTGTGAGAAGGGCGGGATATAAATTCAGTAAAATAAATAAATAAATAATATATAAAATGATGGAAAACAGACAGCTCTTCATAAACTATTCAGCTAGACACCCTTCCATGCTATGCAATTATAATGTTATGACTGCACTTGAACTGCATGGCAACATCTTATGGAATGGTGGGATTTGCTGTTTAGATACTAGAAGTTCTCAGTCAGAGAACTCTTAAGCCCTTAAACTGTAAATACCAAGATTCCAAAGGGAGGCCACCATGACATTTAAAGTAAAATCACCATGCTATAACTGTGATTCTACTTTAAAGTCTGTAAAGGTTTAAAGATGGAAGAACATAGGCATCCAATAATGCAATCAACAATTCAAAGTGAACCTCAGTTGTCTGTGCATTGTGGATGAGCATTACATGCATGTGGCTTCCAAAAGTATTTTATGACTGTCCTAACTAAAATGTACTCACGAAATGTAACAGTCATTGGAAAAGGTACAGAGTAGTTTACAACAACAAGAGGCAACACAGAGGGAATTAAATGGTGGAAATTTATCGGGAATGATTCTATTAACACTCAGAAAAAGAAGCAAAAGTGAGGAATAAACTGAGATAGACAAAAGGTAGGTGCCATCAAATCAGCTGACATTGTTAATGAAAATTTAGACAAGCTCCAAAGTTGTCTAGAGTGGATACTTGGAGCACAAAATAGTGAAGGAAATTAGGGAAGTGAAAAGTAACACACACTGGAGAAAAATAATAACAAGCTGTGATTCTCCAGTGATCTTGAATTGAACTCTGTTTGAAAGATTTACATCAAATCTTTTTTCAAATAAAAAAATCCAATTGTGAGATAGATTAGAAAAGCAAAACAAAGAAGCCCACAAATAATTATTCAAACATATTAAGCACAATAGCACTGAAATAAAACCACTATGAAACAAGAATCAATATCAATCTAATTTAAAATTCAGAGTCAGTGGTTGTAAAAGATCTAAAGAAACAGTCCTAAGACAAATTTTATGTCATTTGAGTGTCATGGCAAATAAAGCATTTTTCCAGGTAGCTATCTGCATGTTTTGTGATACACTGAGACTACTGGTGACCATCCTATCATCATCATCATCATCGTCATGTTTATTTATACTCTGCTTTTTCTCTCTACAAAGGAGACTCAAAGTGGCTATAATAATTATAAAGAATGGACAGGATCACATAGAAAGATCATTTTTCTTGTTTATTACTTCTGGACTATATACAAAGTTATTAAAATTCTTTTTTCCAAATATTAAGTCACCACTTGCAAAAAAAATAGCAGCTCCAGGACATACGAAAGGTTTTCCCCCTCAATGTATAGCTGGACCATAGAATTTCCTTCCAAAACGATGTGGACATGGCACTGATGGCTGGTCACTCCTGAAGCAGTTAACCAACCCTACATTTAAACACACACTTTATAGGAGATGTCCTGAATCCTGAACTATAAGCTCACCACTCTGGACAACTATTTTAGAGCTACACAAAGCCTAGAATGGATTCACTGACCACTGACCTAGGAGCCACCAGCCAATATTGAATCATAGCCACCACTTCATAGAAGCAACAATGGGTACTTCACATTATGACTGTATATCATCAATATTGTTTACAGTATGTCTCTGTGTTCCAGTTGCTGAGGAAGGAAGTGTTAGATTCATGGTTGGCTACTGCAGTAAAAGGATCTGATACAGCAGGTATTTTATGTTCTTGTATATTTTTTTATCCAACTTTCCTTAGGAAGCATTCACAGATTTGATAAATATTTTAATGCAATTTAGTCAAGTGAACATCTCATCTTTTATTGGACAGTTTTCCTGTTGCTAAATCAACATGTTTTCTTATAAATCATTATGACAGTACCGGTATTTCTTGTACCCACCATGGCACACATCCTTCTGGAAGATTTAATCAGGGCACATTTTATGCAGTATGTATTTCAAGCACCTTGAATGCTTTTATAATCAACCTTCCAAATATCAAAGGAGATGCCAGCATTTTTATATTTTTAAAGAAATGTTTGGTTAATGTAACCCCCCCCCCACTAACAATTTTAACAATCATATCTTACTCAATTTAATGGGGTTTTAATCTAGCACACAATTAATCTTTTGGGGGAAATGTAAAGAATTATCATTAATTTTCTCTATGTAGTACATTCATTTCTAATCTCCACAGCTCCAAGAAACCCTGATTTGCTTAATTTTTGAACACTCCAGGCAGAAATCTTGCATCAACACAGAGGTTTCTATTAAAGGATTAATGAGAGGAGTTCAGACACTTGGGCCATATCCTATAAATCCTATGTAGGCTATTTATCACTGGATCTTAACAAAATGGGTGAGGGTTCAGGACCAGATATAAGAATGTAAGAAGATTTCATTTTAGTTATGCATTAAATTGAACCAGCCATACTCTTCTCAAAATATATAATGAAGACAAAAGGGAACAGGTTATGAGTCTGAGGAAGGGATGTAATTTTTCACTATTTATTTCTCAAAGGAAGAAAAGTGTAATTTCAGCTATTTTTTCCTGTTTAAAACAGTGTATAAAACTATAAAGATTTCAAAAATGTTTGCAGATTAAGACTTGATCTGTGCAGAAGTCACACATTAATTTTTGTGCGAGAAATTCCTGGAATATTCTGCTCAAGGAACAGAATTTTCTGCAAATATACTACTTTTGCATAGAAGGATTATTTTCCACAGGGAAAAAGATGCTTTTAGGGGCAGAAAATGTCATACTTGGTGATTTCTTCTGCACCAAAATTGGACATGTGTTCCTGTGCAGAATATTGTACTATACCCAAGGAGGAAAATATCCATATCCATATCCATGGATTTTGCAAAAACTAAACCTTGAACTGTGAAGATTCCTGTCATAAGAACATAAGAACATAAGAAGAGCCATGCTGAATCAGGCCTCAGCCCATCTAGTCCAGCATTCTGTGTCACACAGTGGCCCACTAGTTGTACACAGGGATCTCTAGCAGAAAGGAGGGCAAAACCCTCACCTGCTCCCGACCCCCCACAACCAGTACCCGGGGAAATCCTGCCTGCCTCCATCAACACAGAGGTGGCACTTGGATGTCCATTTCAGTAACTACTGTCTGTCCAGGAGTCTCCCCATCATGGTTTCCTGACACTCTAGAATATTTTTTCTACCATTTAAAATATTTTTGCATATTGTATCCATCCATAGCTTAAGGCTGAACAGAGACCAGAAAAATTAAGCTCACAGCCCTGTCTTGTCGTATTACTTTTGCAATACTAAGTGATGCATTGATATTATTCATGCTATCTCCATCATTAGGTGGATTTGTAATTGGTTAAGTGGACGAACCCAGAGGCTGCTCACCAATGCTTCCTCTTCATTCTGGAAAGAAGTGACGAGTGGAGTGCCATAGGGTTCTGTACTGGTCCTGGTCCTGTTCAACATCTTTATTAATGACTTAGATGAAGGGTTAGAAGGCATGATCATCAAGTTTGCAGATGACACCAAATTGGGAGGAATAGCCAATACTCTAAAGGACAGGAGCAGAATTCAAAACAATCTCGACAGATTAGAGAAATGGGCCAAAACTCCACTTAGGCAGAAAAAATGAACTGCAAAGATACAGAATGGGGGGTGCATGGCTCGAGAGCAGTACATGTGAAAAAGATACTGAAGTCCTTGTGGACAATAAGTTAAACAAGAGCCAACAATGTGATGTGGCAGCAAAAAAAAGCCAATAGGATTTTGGCCTGCATCAATAAGGGTATAGTGTCTAGATCCAGGGAAGTCATGCTACCCCTCTATTCTGCCTTGGTTAACCACACCTGGAATACTGTGTCCAATTCTGGGCACCACAATTGAAGGGAAAGGTTGACAAGTTGGAATGTGTCCAGAGGAGGTCAACTAAAATGAACAAGGGTTTGAAGAACAAGCCCTATGAGGAGAGGCTTAAAGATCTGGGCATGTTTAGCCAGAAAAAAAGAAAGGCTGAGTTGAGTCATGATAGCCATGTATAAATATGTGAGAGGAAGTCATATGGAGGAGGGAGAAAGTGTGGAGACTAGGACTTGGAACAATGGCTTCAAGCTACAAGAAAGGATATCCCATCTGAACATTAGGAAGAACTTCCTGACTGTGAGAGCAGTTCAGCAGTGGAACTCTCTGCCCTGGAGTGTGGTGGAGGCTCTTTCTTTGGAAGCTTTTAAACAGGCTGGATGGCCATCTGTCAGGGGTTTTCCTGCTTCTTGGCAGGGGGTTGGACTGGATGGCCCATGAGGTCTCTTCCAACTCTATGATTCTATGATGCTATGATTCTATCAACTCAATGGCCCAGCTGCTACAAATGCTCACTGCTACTCCTCTATTTGGAAAACAAAATCGGCATGTAGCTATTTTATTTAAACAAATCTGCATGTATTTTGAAATGTTGGTTTCTTCTGCATTGGACCAGGAAGTTGTCTCAGGCAATAATGTAGTTTGTTTACTGGTTTGAGAGGAAGTGATAGTGGTATGAACGAAGTAGTACAGCAAGAAGGGAGGTTCAAAAATTATGTGTTGGACTTTGTTAGTATGTTAGATAGGAAAGTGAATGCCCCAAGATAGCAGAGAGTATAATGACAACCCTGAGAGATATGTCACACTTCAACCTGATGTGGTATAAATCAAGGTTTAAAAAATGATAATGGCAGCTTTGTTTGTTTAAATAAAATTGTATTCTAATGTCCTCTGGAGGCAGAAGAAGATTAATTATTTTTTGCATCCAAGATAAAATTAAACACGGATCCAACAGAGAACAGAAACCACAACTGAGCCGTATGTCTGTATCAAAAAAGCAAGCTGTCATTAGCTGTTAGTATAATATTCGAACCTGAAAGACTGGCTTTAATCGGTGTGGATTTGGAGAAAGAGATCACTGAGAATTTACACTGAACTGTGACTATACAGATAGCTTTCTCATATCTAGTTCTGGTATGTCTGTACTGTTATTATGTTTTAATGTATGCTCTTGCTTTGCAGTGTACTTGCTTTATTATAGATCTTTCCCATTTATAGACTCCTTAGGGGCAAAGATTACTGCTGGAAATAGTGGTAACACAGCAGGTAACCTGGCAGAGAAGGTTTGCTGAGTTGGCTCAGAGGTGCAATTACATATCAGTTCAATAACTGGGAGGAAGTTTCTGTAGATTTAAGAAACCTACTGCAAGAAAAGAGAAAGCACAAAGGTCTGATTGTTGTAGAACTATATTACAAATTAAAAGGAGTATGACTGCCTTGAGGTCTATCATTTCAAAAGGTACCCATCCTGCGTTTCTGTATCAGGATGACCAATTTAATAGCTCAAATTTTGGCCTATAGTGACTATAACAGAAAGCTGTGAGGGATTAGCTTTGGAGAATATAATGAAAAGTTTGACACACAATTGAAATAGTAAAACTTAAATTCTGCATTCAGATGAGCCCTCGTGTGGTGGCAACCAATATCTACCACATCACCAAATGGCCTTCAGAATGAATCCTCTTCCAATTGTGACAAGTGCCAACAGGCACCACATGAGGATGCTTCCACAAGATATATTCACCTTGAGAAATTGACACAGTAAAATAATCTTTAGAAGACGTTGCCACATCAAAAATTAATATGGGAACATTTATCCCAGACTACCTGGCAGTGGAGATTCATGTAATCCAGTTCAAAGCAGATAATCTGGGATCAGATCCTGGACTATAGGGCACTTTAGAAGAGGCCATATAGTCCTGGAAACATAACAAAATCCTTTTAAGGCTGGTCTTAGAAAACTCTCAATATTTGTGCACTCTTCTCTTGGCTTTTCTTCGCGAATGAAGATTCAGGAAGGACTCATCCCACACTTTGTACAAGCGCATTGATGACAGGTTGGATGTGTCCTTTGAGCCTGTGCAATGGATTTTTATGGTGGAGCGTAGCGTGCACAGAACTGGTATCACCCTTTAAACCAAAGGTTCGTCTGCCGGGGCCTAGCAAGCTTGGACAGTGGCAGCAAGGTCCTCAGGTTGTAGGTTTGAATAGAGTTACCTTCTCTTAGATGGTTGACCTTTCAGGATTAGACGAGCACCATCTGCCCGGGTTTGAATTTAGAGTTTTCCTTCTCTTAGGATGGTTGCCAAAGGCTAGAGAGCCCATCCTGCCCACCATTTATGCACTATCACTCCTAATATTATTGATACTCCTACTAAATAAACGGTAATATTTTTTTAAAAAAATATTTATTATTCGTACTTGTCAGTTGCCACTCCCGGTGTGGCTCGGGGTGACTTACAACAGTGGACTCAAAGTTGCTGCTAGAAATATTCCTAACCTTTATTGCATTTAAATAACAACCATTAAAATAGATTATTTAAGTATATTGAATTATGCCAACAATTAATCTCTTCACTTCTACAATATCCCAACAAAAGCTAGAATTATAGGCCAAACCTTTGTACCTCTTTATCCACTGCTCCAGTATGGTAGGTTGCTACAACAACCTTATGAAATAGGTGTGGATCAGAAAAAAACTGTCAAGGGGACCAGAAAGAAGAACATTGGATGGCAAAAGGGACAAAAGACTGTGCATCTTGATTGAGTCCGAATTGATGTTTTTATATGTGCATGTTTTTATTGTATTTTATATTGTATTCACTTTTATGTTTGCTTTGAGGTACGTTGTGCAGTCTGTAAGCCACCCCAAGTCCCTTCAGGGAGATGATGATGGGATATAAGAATAAAGTTTTATTATTATTATTATTATTATTAGCGCCTTGGAAATGGGAAAATCAGGAAGAGATAAACATTCAGCTTTTTTGGAAGAGAGGGAAGATGCACACAATGTCTTTAGCTCTGAAAAAGAGGAAGCATTTGGAGAAGATAGGATAAACTGATAGCAAGAGTATAAAAAGAAGTTTAGGATCCAAACCATCTTTTAAAACAACAGCCATGTCAGCCTTTTGCCTGTCTTTATCTTGGTCTGTATCTCTTTGGAGGATTGGGGGCCAGGGAGGGGTAAGAATCGGGTAATCCTATCATATGTACTTACCAGCTTGGGGACCAGGTGGTGGATGGGTCATTTGAGAAAGGCATTGTGTGTCAAGGTGGGTCCTTATCAGATGTTTGTGTGGCTTGCAGTGGTTTCCGGAAGTTAGTGAAGGTATTGCAAGTCCCATCATCTGTGGTGTACCCTCCTCCAAGCTGCAGTAAGGTGTAGAGTGGGTCACGGGGGCCCTGTGTGCCAAGTTAGGTCTTGATCCATCATGAGCAGGAGTTGCAGTGGTATCATGAAATTAATGAAGGTACTGCAAGTCCCATCATCTGTAGCTCACCCTCTTCAAATAGCAGGGGGATGTAGAGTGTGTCATGAGGGCTCTGTGTGCCAAGTGTGGTCTTGTTCCTTCATTAGAAGGCGTTGGAGTGGTATCATGTAAGTAGTGAAGGCACTGTAAGTCCCATCATCCATGGTCTGCCCTCCCCCAAGCTGCAGGAGGGTGTAGAGTGGGTCAGGGGGGCCCTGTGTGCCAAGTTAGGTCTCGATCTATCATGAGGAGGAGTTTCAGGGGTATCATGAAATTAATGAAGGTACTGCAAGTCCCATCATCTGTGGTGTACCGTGCGCCAAAGTGCAGCAGGATGTAGAGTGGGTCACAGGGGCCCTATGTGCCAAGTTAGATCTTGATCCATCATGAGAAGGAGTTGCAGGGGTATCATGGAATTAGTGAAGGTACTCCAAGTCCCATCATCTGTGGCCCACCCTCTCCCAAACAGCAGCAAGATGTTTAGTGGGTCATGGAGGCTCTGTCTGGCAAGTTTGGCCTTGATCCATTATTATTGGGAGTTGGAGTGGTATCATGGAATTAATGAAGGTACTGCAAGTCTCATCATCTGTGGCTCACCCTCTTCCAAACAGCAGCAGGATATAGAGTGGGTCATGGGGGCTCTATGTGCCAAGTGTGGTCTTGTTCCTTCATTAGAAGGCGTAGGAGTGGTATAATGGAAGTAGTGAAGGCACTGCAAGTCCCACCATCCGTGGTGCAGCTTTCTCCAAAGTGCAGCAGGTCATGGAGGCTCTGTGTGGGCCCTTGGGTCTGTATTATTGGATGAGGGTCACAGTGGTCTTAGGAAGTTAGTGAAGGTACTTCAAGTCCCATCATCCATGCCCCCCTCTCTCAAACTGCACCAGGATGTAGAGTGGGTGTTGGGGGGGGGGCTGTGCAGCAAGTGTGGTCTTTTTCTGTGTTCTAAGGGGCCTAGTCAGGAGAAAAAAGAAAAGTAAGTCTTACTCTGAAAGAAATCAGGCTGAGGCCTAGCCAGGAGAATGAAGTGGAGGAAGTGGTGCTGTGTGTGGAGGGCGAGGCCGAAAGGAAGCCTGTTTGCAAAGTTCTGTCTGCGAGAGGTTTGAGAATAGGGAAGGAGGAATGGTGGCCAATCATAGCCGGTGTAGCAAATGCTGACTCTGTGCCAACCAATCATAGTGTTTGAGGCAATGGTGTCCAATCTGAGGCAGTTTAGCAATGAGGCAATGGTGGCCAATCAGAGGGGGTGTAGGAAATTCTGCCTCTGTGGCAACCAATCATGATGTTTGAATGTAGGGGGTGGGACTTTAGAGGCCGGGACTTTAGAGGCTGGGAGCCAATCAGAACGCTGGCACATATCCACAAACCCACAAACAAACAAACAAACCCACATACAAACTTTCAGCTTTATTAATGTATAGAGATAGAGATTTGTTACCTCAATGGCACTGTTGTATCTGTATGTGCCTTCAAGTCCCTAATAAAGCTAAATTAGTAGTAACAACAGAGACTTCTGCCACCTTAAAGGTTAGCATGTTTTATTTGATTTAATATTTAATTTAGTTTATCAAATGTATATTTTAGACGTTAGAATCCATGCATTAATAATAATTATATCATGCTTTTTGGGGGGCAGGGTTGGTGATTAAGTCAAAAGACCTGAAATTGGGATAAATACTTTATTAAGATATATGAAATGGGAAAGAGAAGAGATCAGAGAGGAGACAGCGAACCTGGAGGGGAGAGAAGAGAGAGATAAAGAGGGACATAATTTGAGTTTTCATCTCTGTCAATGGAGTAGGTTGGCATCCATGAACATTCAAAGTCAAATAAGACTTTAAAATCTTTTAAGGTGTCACAACACTCAGTTGTTGTGACTTGTCTTACTGAACTGCTGAGT
Organism: Anolis apletophallus; assembly: GCA_030556195.1. Taxonomy (NCBI): domain Eukaryota; kingdom Metazoa; phylum Chordata; class Lepidosauria; order Squamata; family Anolidae; genus Anolis; species Anolis apletophallus. The sequence continues at coordinate 31,356,838 of JARBWK010000002.1, forward strand.
ATGCCAGCTCTGTCTGGCATAAATCTGCCCACACGAAGCAGATGAATATAGCACTAAATTTTATTTATTTATTTATTTATTGTTTCGACTTGTTCGTTGCCCCTTCCGGTAGGCTCGGGGCGACTTACATATGCATAAAACCATAAAAAACACTGTAAAACAACGGACCAATGTCCGCATATTAAAATTGAAACAAAGAGATACACATTAAAATAACTCTTAGGCCTGCATTACAATAAGCGGCCTAGGGATGTCTACGGACCGAACGCCTAGACGAACAGAAGGGTTTTACAAGCCCTACGGAAGGCTAGCAGGTCGGTCTGTGCTCGGATTGTGGAGGGAAGGGCATTCCATAAGGCTGGCGCAGTGGCACTAAAAGCCCTCCTTCGCATTGTAGACAGATGGATGGATTGACAACTAGGTACCATGTAGAATAATCATAGGATGTCTTAAACCTACACCTATTGATAGACTCTATAAGCTAGCCGGCATTTCCCCCCTCCACCCCGGTTGTGCGACGGAAAGTTGCTGCCAATTGCTAGAGAAAAAAGATTGAACACTCTGAAAGCCACTCATTGACAGGCTAACCCCCCAGTAGACTTAAATCAAGGAAAAGTTTTATGAGAATCACCACTCCTCTGAATGTTCTTCCAGAAACATCAAGAATATCGCTGTGGACAGTAAAATCAGGCGATTCCAACTGGATGGCCCCCATGAGGGTCTTCTATCAGGGGCAAACCAAGTATGTGCAACTTGGAAGTCCCTGAACAGACCAAGAAGCGGAGTTGGTAGATCAAAAGACAACCTGGCAAAATGGCTCTACCTAGAAGAATCCTCCACCTTATGCAATTGTGGAGCAGAACAAACAACTCAGCATCTGTATGCCTTGCCCACAATGCCCTCCCTCATGCCCAGAGGAAGAATTGTTTAAAGTTACAGACAATGCAGTCGCTGTTGCCCGTTTTTATTCTAAAACTATCTAGCAGCTAGATAGATAAACTATTTTGTGTGATGCTTTTAACTATACATATACATATACACACATACTCAGTTGTTGTTGCTGAAACACATAAACAGAGTTACTTTTTTCCTAAATGACCAAACTTTATTCGGAATTGTACAGGAAAGGATAAAACACTTGTGTATGGCATATGGGTTTTATTATATTATTAGTCCTCAGAGAAACATATAAAGTTAATATCTTATAATAACATACTCATACACGGTGTATGGAATGCTGCCTTTTAGTCAGTCAGAACATTGATTGATGCAGTTCAACTGTAATGACACTTCCTGCATGATATTCTATAGGTTTGGGGCAAGATTTTTTTCCAGCTCAGTTTATGGATGCCAAGGATAGAGACTAGGTTTTGTGCCCTCTGCATGAAAAACAGGTGTTATACCACTGAACTGTGACAAGCATTTTTACTGTTCAAATATTTTGTGAAGAAATTTTCACATAAACTACAGAGTAACAAATGTAGTTTTCTTAAAAGAACATATCTGAGTAAATGATCGAAATACAAACAAAGCAGAAAGAAATCAACTTCTATTTGACCTTGAGTGTCTCATTTCTTTGATAAGAAATTTTTGAAAAGCTAGAGGGTACTTGTTTCTTGTCATTATAGTGTTGCTGATTCTGTGGTTAGTTATTAATTTTATTTTTTATGATTCACAATCTGCTCTTTGAGATATGCCATATGCTCAAAGCAATTCAAGGATGACAACTGTCAGAATTAGTCCAATAAAAATGGCCTAAATGAGGAAGATTTACTACATCTTGACATTTCTGTAGAAAGCCCCTCCTCCACACCCCCATTTCCTCTCCCCCTGATTTCTACATCACATACAAAAGTCTAGAATTGAAGTTAAAGGTGAAATTACAGCTTTTGAAAAAGTTAGCATAATGCTTTGTTAAGCAGAAGTAATCAGGCCTCCTGTCTAGTGCAAATAGCAAGAAAAAGAGACACTTTCTGTAGACAAAAGACATGCAATCAATGCAAACATTTATAATTACTGTGTTTTATAAGTAAAGATTGTATAACAAAACAACATTTGCTTATTATTATTATTATTACTACTACTACTACTACAGGTTGAGCATTCCTTATCCAGAATTCCAAAATCCAAAATATTCCAAAATCCATAATTGTTCACATGGATGGCTAAAATAGTGACACCTTTGCTTTCTGATGGTTTAATGTACTCAAACTTTGTTTCATGCAGAAAAATATTAAAAACATTGTGTATAAAATTAGCTTCAGGGTATATGTATAAGGTTTATATGAAGCATTAATGAATTTAGACTTGTGACTCATCTCCAAAACATCTCATTATGTATTCATATGTAAATACTAATATTCCAAAATCGGATTTTTTTAAAAAAAAATTCTAGTCCCAAGCATTTTGGATAAGAGATTCTCAGCTCTTATTAGTATTATTATTATTATTCCAATAAATTAAGCTGGAAAATATACATCAAAAGCAATCACCTAATGTTATTTCCTTTAGTAAAGACGTGTGATAACATCTATAAGAAATCTCCAATCACAACACATTTTCTAAATGCTCGTATCGTGTTTCCCTCTTCACTTTGTTTCAGTCTATTTATGAATGCAGCTTCATCTGTTTCTATTCACTCCAAAGGCAAGTCTTTGTCCTGCTGTAGAATTCCAGCACATAGAATGTGATAAAGGGAACTTGCTCACAATTATGATGTTGGTGCAGGCTGTCAGCCCAGAGAGGATGGAAATGAGGTTGGGGACAGGGAGGGGAATTCTAATAGACACCATGATATATACAATGAACGCAGGGCCATCCTGCGAGAGAAAGACTTGTCAAACTAATCAGATCTCCTCTAGCTAGGTAAAGGCAGTAAGGGAAGCTCTAACCTTGTAAAGATGAAGCTGCTGCTCCTCTGACATCATCAGGTCATGGCTGTCTATCACTATGGATTCCATGTCAATCAGCCAATCCCAGAGCTCCTGGTATTCTGAATCATAGTCCAAAAGGCTGCAGATAAGGAACAAAATGTATTATGCATAATAGAGTATAGCCGTTAAAACTGTCTATTAAAATAAGATATTCTGGAAACCGTATGATATTCCTAGCTCTATTGTGGAAGAGAGTCTTTATTTCAAGAGGATAGGCGGAAATTCAACTCTCATATAAGCCACTACCTATATCTCAGCAAATTATGCTTGGTTCTGTCAACAACAGCAGACATATTTCACTTGCTTCAAAAACTTAGGAAATGGGGATTACATAGGAAACTGCTTAATGGTTTTTAAAGTGCTAACATATTTAACAAACTTCCCCACAATGAACATTATGTGCTGTTATTTGCAAAAACACTACTTTTGACAAAAAAATGACTCAATTCATTTAGCCATCCTTCTGCTGTCTATCTTCCTATCTCTGCAAATATATATCCTACGTTTATTTTCATGCATGAGTAGCTAGCATTTCAACATAACACTTTAAGATAGGCTTGAGTGAATACGGTAAGCCAGTGAGAACCAAGGCCAGATACAGTATTAGACAGGTGTTCCCTACAGACATGTTAGAAACAAAGGTAAGGACAGGAAGTCAAAACAATGAATCCTTGAATAGCCAGCAATCATTAAAATTCAAAGAAGGATCACAACGCTTTCTAACAAAATAAATCATTAGAATAAGGAGCTTAAAAGGATTAATGTTATTCTCTATTGAAAGCCTAGTGAATAAGTAAAATACTGTGATACAAGAAAGGAAAAGAGGGTGCGCATGGAAAAACTGCAAAATTCTCTGAAGGATAACTTTTAAAAAAAAAAGAATTATTCAGAGTAAGTAACCTGTAACTCTCCAAATCGTATCCTTCACCAAGAAGCACACAGGGCATGTCATCTATATTGCATTACTACTTACCCAAACTAATTATCACTTTGTATTTAAACAAAATCAGTGATATCCACTAAGTTGCTTGTAGATCACAAGGGAATTAGTGCAACCCACAAGAGGTGCAATATTAGTAGCCTGAACATCAATATTTGGTGTGAATCTACTGATACTGAACTACATTAAAAACTAAATCAGCACTCACGTAATACTTTTATGTGGTTATGCTTATTTCTAAAATAATATTTGTAGGGTTATTCTACAATTATATTTGAATGGTTTAGGATCCTCTTGTCCCCCCTCCCCTAAGAGTACATAGATATGACAACTTTTTTCTGGAAAATTCTAGACAACTAATTTAATGGTGACTCTAGACGCGAGGCTCTTGCTATATTCAGGTCATAGAATATCTCATTCCACCATACCATATTCACTCATCTGCATTGATGAAATTGTACTTTCTAGAAGATAACCTATGACTACAAGATGGTACTGAGAGATTTCAAGGCACACAGGCACCATGTGAGGACTGGGAACTAAATAAAGAAGGTAATAACATTTAAATTCCATTACCAACAAAAAAGGAACTTCCCTTGAGATCCAGCTGTCCCTATCCAGTGCAAAGCTAACTGCTCCTTTCTTAGGCAGAGAACACTGAATTTCTGGAAACAAATTAGTACTGTATAAGTAAAAATTGCCAATTGTATTCCAACAAATGTTTTGTCTTTGTCAGTAGAAAACCTCAAAGAACCAAGCCCCAGTCATTTGGCTCTCTTTTGCTTTCCATAATTGTCTGAAGAGAAGGCAGGTTGTATTTTGTGGACCAATGCAACTTTTCAAAGTACTTAATATACACTCACTAAAATGTATATCTAATGTTAATTATGATATATCACTATTTTGTCATTTTGAAATTAATTTTGGCTGAGATCCTGGATCAAATAGGCGGAATGAAACAAGCCACCTACACAGTTCTGTGATCTCTCTCTTCCCCAGCAGCTGTCAAGCTGTGTGTGTTTGTTTTGCTATGGCTGTTCCATGGCCTGGTCATGAATGGAGGAAGACAACTGAGAGGAAGAAATGCCTGGTTGGCCTGCAAGGGGAGCAGCCTCTCTCTTGCACCAAGACTCGCCACATCTTCATTCTTGGAGACCTGTCCCTCCCTGGTAAATGGGAAATGCTGAGGGACTTTGAATGGGGAGCAAAGAACTAGCTAATGGCCCCTTAAATCACATACAAAAGGAGATATATGCATGTGTCATCAGAGTTATACATATATGTGTAATTAACATGATTTTGACAATTAATTAAGAGAAAAACAGTTAACGAGTGGTAGCCACTAGCCATGCAATTTTGCCATGGCTACCACACGCTTATTTGCTCCCTCATATTTGTGCACTCTGTGGAAAATCTCAAATGAATTGCTACCTAGGCAGGTGCAACAGTAATTTAAAAGTGTATCAAAAAGTCTCTGACAAGATAACACATCCAATTAATCACCATTATCATTGCTATGGAAAGGGATTGGCTGAGTAAAGGAAACTAAACTATTTAATTCTCTTAAAGAATAGACACATTCACAGCTTAGGTCCAGGTTATTTGAAGGATCATATATCTCTTTACGAACCTGTTAGATATCTACAATCAACTGAGGAGGACCTTTTCTCTGTCCCACCACCGACTCAATTGCAATTGGTGTAAATATGGCAGAGGGCCTTTTCAGTGGCTGGTCCCAGACTTTGGAACTCCCTTCCAAGAGAGACCAGAATGGTCATATCCCTTCTTGCCTTCACCAAGCAGGTAAAGAACTTTCTCTGCCATCAGGCAGTTGGAAAAGAATAAAGGGCATGCTGTTGGGGAATGGATTCATTGGGGGGGGGACGACGGGGGACTGTGAGTTTTAAATGTAATTTTAACTTTATTTATTTATTCGTGTTAAGAAAACTTGAAAAACTGCAAGTCACTTCTGGTGTGAGAGAATTGGCTGTCTGCAAGTACGTTGCACAGGAGACACCCAGATGTTTTGATGTTTTACCATCCTTGTGGGAGGCTTCTCTCATGTTCCCGCATGTGGAGCTGGAGCTAACAGAAGGAGCTCATCCATACTCTCCCTGGATTCGAACCTTCAACCTGTCGGTCATCAGTCTGCATCACTGGGGCCTCCAGTTAATTGCATTTATGACATCTTAATTATATTTTAACTTTTATCCGCACAGTACTATTTAATTATGTTTTTTTATTTTAAAAATGGTATTGGCTATGTTTTAAACTGTGATCAGATTGTGTGGTTGTTAGCCGCCTTGAACCCCCCCCCCCCCCGGAAGAAAGGCAGAGTAGAAATTAATAAAATAAATAAATACATTAAAAATCACAGAACTAGATGATTTTTTAAATGTAATCTAGTCAGGGCCGTAGCCGGGGAGTAGGGGTTAAATGTTTAACCCTGCCCTGAAATGTATCAGGTTAAAAAGAAACCTGGTTTACTCATAACTTGGTTGACCAGTTAAAATTCTTGAATAAATCAGGTTTCGGGGAGGGGGGGTTAGGACCTTTTCAGGGGGAGGGGGTAGATCACTTAACACACATACCCTGGCTATGGCCCTGAATCTACTATAACCCCCACCAATATATGAAATCCTCTACTACAATTTTCTCTACTGATAGGTAAATATACACTTTCTGTTTAAAATCATCAGATGGAGAGTTCAACCACAATCCAAAGAATACGTTCTGTTTTGAGCAATTTGTGGCACTGTGAGGCTCTTTTGAAAGTTTAGCTGAGATCTCCCTTTTTTGTCATTTCAAATACTCTTGCTTCAGGTTCAAAACACGTTATATATGTGTCAATATTTCAAATATTTTGGTGCTTTGTTATGAGTGTGAATCAGGAACCTGGTGATCAGGAAAGAGAGGTAGGTATTCATTTGTGGAAGGGCAAACTTTAGGTGTAAGAAATGCTTAAAATATTATGAGATGACTGAGAAGATTCCCCATCTTTTTCTTTCCTAATATTGCAGGAATGCAAGCTGCTGCACTTAGCTATGGCTGTGGATTGTTTTTCAGATCTCAGGAATAGCACTTGGAATGTCACTACAAGGTGATATAGTGTGGCTTGAAGTTACATTTGTATGGTTTCATTTATTTGCTTGTCTCTTGTATTGGGTACCAGATTGTGTTCAATATTTCATAACCCATCTTTGCAAAATTCAGCTTAAAGTCTTCTTGGTCAAGCTTGTGACATCTCTACCAAACATATTCTTCTCAGGCTATGTGAAAGGAATCCCATATCATGCAAAATTCCTCATCGCGGAAACATGGAAATACTTATAAAAAAACAAAACACCACTAACACTATTTATAGCCAGACATTCATTTCAAGAATTCAGTCTTCCTAAATTGGGATGAGAACATCCTGTGCCTCAACTCCTTCCCCTTCCTATCAAATTCCTCATAGATACAAATACTACATTCAAAGCTCTGCCTGGATCGATAATTTGGTCCCATATAATCTCTATTACATCAAGAAGAAAACACACCTTCTGTACTGAGATGTCATGATTAACACAACATTGCTACAATCCCTTTTATTATGGAGTCACCACCTCCTGCCACACATCTCTTCCTTGTAAATTGTTTTATACATTTATTAAACTGCCTTTCACACATGTAATAAACTGTCATAATCAATTGCATCAGCAGAGTCACTTGCATGGTTTATCATATCTGCACATGAAACAAACATATGAGAAGCAAAGTGCAAGAGCCATCTGAAGATTTTGCAACCATTTTTCTAGTCAGGTGATGGAGGAAAGCCATTTTGACAGGAAATCCCCAGGCTGATTTACTAGGGAGAGTGTGTGCAAGGATGAGGGTGATGGTAGAGGGAGCAGTGTTCCATAAGTTTCCATTTTCTCTTGTTGTCTTGCATCTTTTTAACTTATGGCATTCCTATGAATAAGAGATCTCTATGAGATCCCCTCACTAACACCTTTGCTCAGATATGGCAATCTCAGGGCTGCAGTTTCATTTATTGAGTCATATGACTCTACTGATGCTACCACAGATATAATGTATGCTTTGCAGTCCTGGCCAGAAATGAGAGCCAGGAACAGCTGTATTTAAACACCTCCATTATTACAGAAGCCTAGTAGAAAATAGAGCAAGTTTAATACCCTAAAGGGCCCTCTGATGGTGCAGTGAGTAAAACCACTGAGCTGCTGACCAAAAGGTTGGTGGTTCGAATCCGGGCAGCAGTGGTGAGCTCCTGCTGTTAGCCTCAGCTTCTGCCAACCTAGCAGTTTGAAAATATGCAAATGTGAGTAGATCAATAGGTACCACTTCTGTGGGAACATAATGGCACTCCATGCAGTCAGGCTGGCCACATGACCTTGAAGGTGTCTATGGTGTCTATGAACAACGCCGGCTCTTCAGCTTAGAAATGGAGATAAGCAGCACCCCCCAGAGTCGGACATGACTAGACTTAATGACAGTGGAAATCTTTACTGTTACTAATACTCTCAAGTTACCAGATCCTATCTGGAAACTAAGCAGGCTTTATATAGGAAACCCACAACAAACATGAGGGTTATAAGTTGTATTTCAGAGGAAGAATCAAGCAAAACTACTTCTGAGTACTTCTTGCCTAAGAAAACTCTGTTCATAAGGCTGACATAAACTGATAGGCGACTTGAAGGCACATACACACACAGAGTAGAAAATGACATGAAGGCACAGCTTGTTGTCACCCTCTGTGGACAGAACTGGGCTAGATGGAACAATGGTCAGACATAGTACGAGTCCACTTTCTATTATTCTAAAATAATAACCGAAACACCACAGGCGATGTGTTAAGCTAAAGAATGTGAATATAAATGTATTCCCACTGGATGAATAAGTTGTAACAAATCTAGTTTAACCTGGTGGACAGGTAATCACAAATGCAGTGCTGTACACCTAATTCTCTGAATGCAAATATATTTCTTAAGATGTGGACATTAATTCATCATATAAAATGAAAATGCATGAGAATTTTTCTTGAGAGAAAATCCACTTGTGAGTACTATTCACAATTTTCATTCAGTAATTGTTCAGGCTTAAAATTTTGAATACTTTCTGGTATTGCTATTCAGGTTTCACTGTTATAATGATTATGATTAGTGGAAACAGGAATATTGTTTTTAAATCACATAGTTTAAAAGCATTATGTGTCAAGTTATCAATTTATCAAAACCAGCAGACAATGGGAAGGTGAAAAACAACTAGTAGCAGTTAAAGTTCCAAAACTCTCAACTGGTTATATTTTCATTACAGTTAACGTAATTCTTCACTTTCCCATTTCTCAAAAGCAATTAAAATTATTACTTTTATTTGTTATGTGTGTGAGAGGAAGCATTAAACACGAAGCAGAAAGGCATGAGGGGAGAAAAGGCAGCACTCCAGGAAAGGCTGGCAGTGCAAATCAAAAGAAAAAAAGAGGGCCTTTTAAAGGAAGCCCAGGGTTGGATAGCTCCAGGTCATAGCTCTTCCATTTCTGGGAAGTGAGAAGTCTCCTTAAAATGCCCTGGAAGCTGTGTGGAGGGAGACAGTGCCCATGCGTGCACTGCCTGTAGCACATGCCTCCTTTACAGTAGTGTCCTCTACAGACTGAAGGAGAAAGAGTAATATCTTAACTCTGATGCTTTTTAATCCAGGTCTTAAAGAAGGATAAAAGGACAAACAATTCCATTGCCAAAATGATTGGAAGGGGAGCCCGGAAAGCCCCCCCCCCCCTCCAAATTGCCACCAATGGGCTGGATCTAGCTGTATTTTATGGCTGCAATATGAAAATGCCAGTTTTCAGGAGGCACCAAAAACAAATACTGGGGTCTATCTGTACCAGCAGAAATGGATAGAAGTTTAACCGAAAAGCACAAGCCTACTGTTCAACTACCCTTCTGGCCAGACTCCCCCAAATTTGACAGAAATATCATCTGCTTATGCTCTGATTGCCAGTATATTGGTTCTCTGTCTTCTCATGCTATTGATTCCCAGCAAAATGACTATGGCAATAGTATCACAATCGTAACTATACAGCACACAAACCTTTATATAAAACAGTAAAAAGTTATCCGGCCCCTTAAATGTTGTTTTAATATGTGATTTTATTATTGTAATTTTGTAAATAGCCTCTAATTGGGCTTAATTGTAATGCCGTCCTGAGTCCCCCTTCAGGGGTTGAAAAGTTATGAGATATAAATGCAATAAAGAAAGAAAGAAAGAAAGAAAGAAAGAAAGGCTACATATTTATTTGTGGCATAAAAAGATTACATAATAAGATTACAACAGAAAGGTTTTCCCAAGCTATTTGTGAATAATCTATGGGTTAAATCCAGCATCACATTAGTTGGCCAGGACTTTCCCCTTCCTTCCAAGAGTTCTCTAGACCTGAAAGTATGATCTAGGGCAGACCTGGGAAATTACCGGCCCTCCAGGTGTTTTGGAATTTCAAATCCCAGAAATCCTAACAGTAAACTGGCTAGGATTTCTGGGAGTTGAAGTCCAAAACACCTGGAGGGCCGGTAATTGCCCAGGTCTGATCTAGGGGATCTCAGCCTTCCAGTGCTGGTTTTTGATGGAGTGCATGAGGCTCCAGGGGAGAAGGATTTGCCCTTCCCTGTTTCTACTGACACGGGTTGGTCCAATATCAGAAGGACAGTGCTTGGCTCAATCTCATGTAAAGCTTCGCCAAGTACATTAATATATTAAAAACATATACACATCTTATCTGCATTGCTACCATTCATCTTTTAAAGTTATCTGATTAATTTCCAGTGGATATCAGGCTTGCTTCAATATGCTTTGTTCATCAGTTTCTCGGGGGCATGAATTTGGCCATCTCCCCTGCCCCCCAAGTCTTTGATAAAGTCCTGTTAGAAAATGTTAGGGAATTGAAAGAAATAAAGGGCAGATTTTTAAAAGGTAGCATGCATTATAAGTCTGAGGATATTCTGTACATTCTGCTTGAACTAAAAGAACAGCTGTGCTTAGTTTGCCCTTACAACTGATGTAGGGCAAGGAGTTACAAAATAGATCTTCATGTTAATAAACACACACACACATATACATATACATATACGAAGAGACAGACAAACAAAGAGGGACACAGAGAGAGGTTGTTTCCTTTTTTGGCTTAGTAAGAACAATCCTTCCGACTAACATAGGAGGGAGAAAGGGAAGATCATGTTAAAAAAGACAGAGAAGATACAGATCACTGAGAATAAAACAACAAAAAGAATAGTTCCCTACCCATTACTTCCCACTGTGTGAACTTTTGACATATCCGCAAATTCTTCCTTTCGTTTGCTACTGCTGTTGTACTGTTCGCTGTACAGCTTTAAGGACATCTGTTCAACAGCATCTCTTTGTGCTTCCAGATAGCATAGCTGAACGTCAGCCTAGAAAAATAAATAAGAAAGAAACAAAGTCTTTGCTTTAATTCACAAGGAATGCATTTATAAAGTTGCTGCTTTCAGACTCAGTGAACAACTCAACCAAATGTTATCATTCACAATAATATAAAATACTATCATTATCTTATTGAGTTGGTTTTTTAATAACATTGGTTGGATATAAAGTTTCCATCTGTGATTCCAGAGAACAATTTGGGATGATGGTTAGGTTTTAGCCAATGGTTTTATATGCTTTGGAGGGGTGTTTACAAACATCCATCCTGTCACCTTCCCCAGTTAGTTACAAACTGGTTACTCTTGGATCTGCCCCCCCCCCTAAAACAAGGAAGATGTATTGTGAATATGGGGCTCAATGACTGCCTTTTAAGGATAAAAACTGGAGTTGTGCCCTGCCAATACTTTTCATTGATGTCCATGTGAAATGAAAAGTGGATAATTTCCTAGTTGTGCTGCCAATACTTT